>CATIWM010395371.1:0-19287 GCA_949671775.1 Mallotus repandus
AAATGAACACAAGACTAAAAGAAGTTGGTATTCCGTATCTAGAACTCCTGGTTGTGGTGCTAGCTTGTATTAGAGAATCGAGTTACCACCACTTTCAATTTGTCCCAGTTATTACCCTGGGTGGCGACTCCTCATCTCCACGTCATGTCTTTGTGACAGTGGTTAGTGTGTTCCCTAGAGCCCTGAGCTCGAACAGTGTCGCGGTTGCAATAAACTTGGGCGCGCGCTAAACCCCGCCGTCTACAGGGAGCCCCATTTGTTGTTTGAGCACAAATGAGTGATTTGTTTATTGTTGCTTGACAGTGTGTCTGATGTCATTTGACAATTTCTACATGTTGATGCCTAGACTGATTGGTGCTTAAAGTAGCTTCTAGCTGAATGTCCTTTTATAGTTGTAATGAAGAACAAAAATCTTGGGATGCTTTGATGATCTCAAGTAATTATTAGTCCTTGTGTAATAAATCTATCAAATGTGACTGGTGTATATTTTTGCATGGACAATAATAGTGTGTTGAACGAACATTTATGGATAGATGGGTAAGCACATTTATGTGACGAGCTATAGATATTCATATAAGAATAAAATAAAAGTAAATAATTAAAAATAAATGTTTGAGAAAGAATTCTTATCTATGGTGGTGGTGTTGTTGCCCCGACTCTTGAAGTAACGAATATTTATGCTCGTTTATTATTGGCTCCATTATTAAGAAAATGATCTGAAGATGTTGCCATGACTTTTGCTTATGTAATATTGGATATCCGAGCCTCAATCAAGTGCCATGAAAATATACTGTCCGAGTTTATGTGTATCCATCTCCTTGGCATTTGTTCTAATTTGAATTCGATCTCTAAGAGAAGTATTGAAAGTCTGAGTGTCAAATTTTTGGACTTTACTTCACAAGTATTAAATTCGATCTCCACTTAATTTGCACAAGTCGTCGGTGATATAATTCTCTTGCTTTTTTTAAGTTGATGGTGTTAGCAGAGTATCCTCGTGCCAAGAAGAGATTAGAGCAGATTTAGTCAAACATCTATTCCCAAGAAGTTCTTTTAAGGACCTCTGTAAGTGGTTTCAACTCTTTTGAACAAATCATATAACTATTATAAGTGCACGTCTTTATTTTTAGAACAAATTACATTTACCTCTTTCGGGTTTGACCTAATTCCAACTCTCCTCCCTCTTGTTTGAAAATCTACCATTTACATCCCTCAGTTTTAGTTCCGTCAGCACTTTAGTTCTCCGTTAACTTTTCCGTTAGTTTCTTAATGAATAGGACATTTTACTCCCTCTATTTTTTACAAACTAAACATTTTACTCCCTATATTTTGTAAAAACTAACACTTTAATCTTTTTATTTTAATAAAAAAAATTGTTGTTATTTAATATTCAAATTTAAAATCACAATTTTTACTAAATTTTCAAAGGTTACACATGTCCTTATCAATTTAATTTTAATTAAAAAATTAAATTATAAATTTAATAATTCATTATTTTTTACCAATTTTGTTTTATATTTATTTTTTATGTTTGGTTTCATTAATTTTACCTTTTTTAAAGTAATTCATTTTATATATTACTTTAGTTTTAGATAATGCTAATTTTAATTGGAGCAAAAATTAATACAAATAAGTAAAAAATGAATATAAAATAAATTTATGGATATTTATAGATTTATTACAATTACAACTTGACTTTTGAGTTAATGTGAATTTTATATAATTCAAAAAAATATATTGATGGAGATATGTGTACATGTCTAAAATTTAGTTAGTATTAAAATTTAAAATTTTAAATAATTAAAAAGTTGAAGGACTAAATTATTTTATTTTATTAGAACTTAGAGATTAAACTGTTTTATTTTATAAATTGAGGAAGGTAAAATGTATTTTGATATACAAAACCTAACGGAAAAGTTAATGGAGGGGCTTAAATGTTGACGGAATTAAAATTGAATGATGTAAATGTTTGATTTTTAAATAAGAGGGATGAGAGTTAGAATTAAGTCAAACCTCAGGGAGGTAAATATATTTTTCTCTTTTTTTTTATAAGTGTGCATGTAAATATATGAATATATCCACGTAATGAGTCATAATTGCTCCAATAAAATAAATAATAAATAGAAGACTTATCTCGATGATGATAGTGCTCTTTTTTATGAGCATGCATCTCCAAGCAGAGTTATGAATGTGTTTTTGTCATGGATAGTTCATGAAAATAACGAAATAACGGAGAAGAGAAAACGTATTTGTTATTGTGCTTCTTGTCCCGCCAGTAAGTAAACGAATATTTATGTTCGTTAGTGGTGCGATTGTTGATGTATTTGAAATCAAGCTCGTACTTTGATCATCGATTTGTTGTATAGTTGCTTCTAGTGCACATATAATTTTATTTAGACGCTTAACTCAGATATAGCATGTATGCTCAAAAGGAAGCTCCGCCAAGGCTTTTCATTTCATCTTGGGCCGCATTTTGACGTAGGCTTTGTAGTTTGTTGGAAGCCGTTTGTTGACCAGTAATTCTTCTTAAGTACCCTTGAATTTCTTAGCCTCTAACTTTTGTCAGTATTTTTTTGGAGTTAAGCCAAGCTCGGTAGGAATAACAATGATCGGAACAACTTAGTTGCTCGATTATTTTGGGACTCAGAGCTTGGTCAATACTCAACACTCCAAACTTAGCTTATGCTCTTGTTATTTGGATGTTCGATAATTGATGCTTGGCGGATGTTGATGCTTGAAACTTTAGGGGATGATCAGTGTCCGATTGATGTTTGATGTCCGGAGCTCGATGCTTGCATATCTGATGCTTCAATGCTCGGGTATTTAATCAAAGGACGAGCTTTCTAGAAACTTTGGTCTATGAAAAGATGAATTACCAGGCGAGGAATTTTCTCCACTTAGAATTTCCAGAAAACTTCATCTTTGCTACTGAGTTGGCTAAATCTTGAAGTCCATCATGTAATCGGGATTGCTAGACCCTGTCAATATTTTATTCTTGCTATGTAATCTATATTTCTGACGATTGACTCACTTGAATAATCCGTTGTTGTAGCTTCAATCTTTTCTTCTTCTTGGTTGTGGAATCCGACATTTGCAAAGCCCAAGTTTTTTGCTCAAATGCCACCATCTGTATGCCGAACACAATTTGCAGGTTGATAGGCTCAACACTTATTCGATTGCTGAAATATGTTGGTGATACTAAATCTTCTTATCATGGCACTTAATTAGTGCCCGAGTTGTCAAGTGAGGTGGAAGTCGTTATGTTTCCATGTTTTGCCTTTTTTTTAGCTGTGGGAACAGACTAGAAAAATAGAAAGATATTTCGAATCCTCAGATTTCGTCTCATTCAGTTGTGGATGATGATCGACTCTAAAGCATGAAGACACTTCTTGATGTACCCAAATTATATATATATACCAATTGTTGGTATGGATTCTCCGTTTGATCCAAGTTTCAAATGTAACGCTCATCCAAACAGCAAGCATAACTCATAGTTTTAGTCGGTGGAACCCAATCAATTGCGTTGAATATATCCTTGTGGAATAGATTTGAGTTGTAATTCACAATTTCTAATAAGAATCATCAGACAATAGTTCAAACAAGCGAGATCATGACAACGAGCAATCTCCTTAGTGAAAAGGCTGAATCTGTTCATTGGATCCTTGAGATATCTTCTCAACTTTCTATTCTTCTGTTTTCTAAATTGACTCGCAGCACTCCACATAGTTTTCACCATTCATTTAATCATAGTTTGTGTAGTTCTCAAGAATAACCAGAATCATATTCAGTTGTTTCTTAGTCTTCGGTGTCTGATGCTTATTTAGAGTTTGAGCTTCGCTTTTGCCCTACCGTTGCATTATTCCCTTTTTTTTCACGGATAAATAAAGAAAAGGTAAGGTGAAGCAAACTAAAACTGAAACTGGGACTGAGTTGTGTTTTTGTTGGTACGAAAGTGACAATAACTATATCATAGTGATGATAATCGTTGTCTTGGTGTTTGTGCAGTGTTTTAGGAGAAGTATGGAAGAGCTTGTTATTATTATTGGGGGTCGGTGTAGGGCTCGGGGTAAGATTCCTATAAAAAAGTAATTTATGTCTGAGAGATTTAGATGCAACTGAAGCAGCTGAGTTATCCCACAAACTCAGTAATTGGAGTCAAGTGATTGGGTAGCGAATTTACATTGAATTTAGTGAAGATGGGCAGTTGTTCAACAAGCTGCGTAACTTATCCGGCTACCGCACTCAAAGCTAATGAATAACAAAACAAGATGGGACAATAATGTAAAACAGTTGCTCCAAGATAACTAACTTTGAGAAATCCCATAAGCTAGGAAGTAACAAAACTCGGGTACTCAATTAAATTAAGATTTGGTGCTCATGAAGTTGGCGCCCAATGAATGAATGGGCATACCGACATGAAGGTCTTTTTTTTTTTGCATGGAAAGATTTGGGAAAATAGTTGATTTGGTCATTCGTAGAGAGTGGGGCAAGGTTTTAGGCAAGTAATGATAATTCGGAATTTAATTTGGTTGTACCTAGCTCTTGATCCTCTTATTTTGAAACAAATAAGAAAAGCCAGGATCCCCACAGACGGCGCCACTTGATAATTTCGAATTGGATCTCTTACTCGTAGAAACTGCATCGATGAGAATAACTGGTGAAGGGGCGGGATTTCTTTCATAAACACTTTGAAAATTAAGTCAGTAATTGTATAGAAAAAATAATAATAAAGCAAAGAAAGTATAATAAAGTAGAATGGTGTTGGATGATGAGGTGATGATGAAATGATGGGATGATGTGGAATATAAGAATGTGTGAATAAATGATCTCTTCCCCGTGAGATGTAATGAGATGTATATATAGTGAGAGATTAGCTCAAATGTCTTAGGAATATGATTCCTTAGTCTTGTAGGATTTCCTTGTTTAGAAAAGAATAGACTTCCTTATCAAATTTTTTTCTTATTCAAACATTCTTTCTCTTTAGGGATTATAACCCTTATTAGAATCAGATACTAATATTGAATATCAATGAAGAAAAAGCTACATAATATATATTTATACATTTGTACATAAAAAAAAGAAATAAATTAATTTATACTTTTTTTATTGATTTACTTTATGTTTCATTAATGTTAAAAAATTGAAAAGAAAAATAATTTATAAATAAATATAAAATAATAGAAAAATAAAATATTAAATAAAATAATTTTTTTACAGACCTTTATTTTACTCTAATTAAATTAATAAAAATACACATAAATAATTAAAAAGAATTAATATATTATAGATGTAACATTTATTCTCTTTCAATCTCAATTCAAACGTATCCAATGTAATTACATGAACAAAACTATATTTACAATTTCTTTTTTTTTTTAAATCTTGAGGGGATTGCCGCACGTTACGGCTTATGATATCTATCACTACCCTTAATTGAAGTAAAATAAAATGAAGCAATGTTTTCCATTCCATGCCACGAAAGAGATTTTATATGGGAATTGTAGGGTATGGATGTTGTGTACACAAGTTACAGAAGTCTTTTGCTTTTATAACTGAGGAAAAAGATGACTGCACACATGCAGGTGCCATAACATGATGTCGATGTAGCCTCTGTCTACATTATATACTGTATATATATGTATGTAAGGATAATGTTAGATGTCAGATTTAGCGAGACATTTACTGTGTATTGTGGGATCCCTTAAATGATTTCTATTTAATGGATCACAAAAAATATAGAAATAAAAATATAAAATTACTAAATTATTATTTTAATTGTTAAAATGCAACTATAACCGGTTCAATTTTTAACAGTTCGAAAAATCTATTTGATTAACTTTTTTTTAAAAAAAAGAGCAAGTAGTTATTTGATATCCAAATTGCAACCGTTCATATAAACTTCCATCTGAAAATTTTCAAAATCACTCTTATTTTTAAAATTATATTTACTATCTTACCCTTATCCTTTTAATTTTAACTAATTATCATTATTTAATAAATTATTATTTGGATAATTATTTAAAATATTAATATTATAGTTATTAAAAATATTAACCACACAAATAAAAATATTGAAAATTATATCAATAAAAAATTTTACAACTAATTATTTCTAATGCTAATAATAGTAATAATCTTAGTATTTTATTTAAAATAAATTATCTAATAAAAGTAAATATATTCATTTTTTAAAATTATATAAATAAAATCATCTACAATATTTTTTTTATCATCAACATTAAATAATTTTTTATTATACACACTATAAATATATATATATATATATATATATATATAATGTCTATATATATAATTAAATACATTATCAGCAACCGATGTTATAATTTTACCAAATATTTAGGGGATGTTTAGTTTATCAAATCTAGGAAGCTGATAGATGTCTTTACTCAATCAACTATATTTTAAATGTTTGGTTCCCAAATGAGCAGCTAGCTGATAATTATTTTATCAGCTTGTATTTGATTAACTTGATTTTGAAGCTTTTTCTCATCGTTAATAACTATTTATTTTGTATTTAGACTATATTATTCTTATTAAAAACAATTAATAACAACTGAATTATTTTTAAATTGAATGCATATAATTGATTTTTTATAACTTATAATAAAATTAATATTATTTTTAATTATAGATAGCAATTAAATAATTATAATATTTATATCTATAATATTTTTTAATAATTTTAGTAATAAATAAAGTAAAAATGATAAATTATTATATATTACTATATACTTTTTTAATATAATTTACATAATTAGAAAAAATTATCAAATTATATTTAAAAATAATTTTATATTCTTAATGGTCATTTATTATGCTAACAGTAACAACTACTCCCTCTGTTCTAAAATATTTGGCAAATTTACTTCTACAACAGATTAAGAAAATTAGTTAACTATAGTTATTTCGTGTACTTTTACCATTTTGTCACTAAAATACCCCTATTAATACTTATTATTTTATCAAGTGTGAAACATTATACAAGATAATGCTTATTTAATGTTGTTGATAAGATCACAACTCATAATGAATCAAACATCTTATTAATTTGGTAAAATACCACCAATATTTAATAAAAAAAATAATTTGCACTAGTATTTAGAAATTAAACATCAATATTATATAAAAAAAATTTGAAAATACTGCCAAAACAATTTTGCACTAGTATTTGACAAAAAAATGGTAGTATTTTAAGAAAACATATAAAAATTCCGCCACCAATATTAACTTGATTATTTTTCTACTTTCACATTTGGGGTGTTAAAAAATTTGGAATTTTGATTTTCTATGGTTTAACTTTTGAGAAGAGTAGATGAATAGTTATACAAAAATAATGATAACAAGAGTAATATATTCAAATAAAATAGTATTGGAACTTCAATATATTTATTAAACGTATAAATTCAAAGTCAAAAATTAGTGGTATTATCAATATAATTAATAAGGGTGTTATAGAAATTTGTTTAATCAACTTCCATCCTGAAATGAAAAGTGGACAAAATTTTGGGACATCTTTAAAAGAAAATTTTGTCAAATATTATGGGTCGAAGGGAGTAATAGTTTATGTTTTTTTCAAACAATCTTCCCTGAATGTTTATTTTGATATATTGGATCCTTATGCTATAATTTTTGTATCCAATACACATAGTTACGACTCATAGTCATATGAAAATGGGATTTGATATAATGCTGGAGACTAGGATAATTAGTGCCAAGTATTAGCTTGGTATATTTTATGATATTATTGATATTTGGCAAATTTTTTTTTTTAGAAAATTTGATGGATATATACGTGTAAGTAATTAATCCTAATTAAATTAACAAATATTTTTTTGGAAATCCTTGAATTATCTAATCCATTGAAATTAATAACCAATCCAAATAAAAAAAGAGTAAAATCTTTGACTTGTGATTTGAAAGTAGGTTTTTTTTTTTTGGATGCAAGTTCTCAATAAATACTTAAAACCCACATAAACAATATTGAGCAGCTTCTCCATTAGGAGCCATTTCTCTTTGGTTTCGTTCTTTGAATATGGGAAGAAAGCTTTTGATTAGTTCTTGGTTTGTCTATATGAAAATGGGAAATAAAGCTTTTTATCTAATCGTTATTTCAGAACAAAAAAAATGAAAAGCAATTAGGATTTCTAATTTGGAAAAAAAGCAAAGAAGATATAGAAAGAATAAAATTTTGTACCCTATAATCAGATGTGTCCTTACACAAATGAAGTGGATATGTAAAAATAATCATATTCACATGCCATAATAGAAGGGTATTTATGAAAATAATAGTAAGTGATCTAAATTCTAATATATCAAAGCAAAAGTATAAAGGACAATTGCTAAAAAACAAAAGTACATGGGGCCAAATGTAGGGCTTAAACATATAATTTCATAATAATAATTTTTATCGCGGGTAGCGATTGCTACAGTGCTTTTACTATCAGTGAATTTACCAAAATATCTCTTCCCATGATAGATGGATTTTTGTATTGGAGGCAAAAAAGAAATTTTTTTTTCTAGCGACAACTATCATGATCTTTTATTATTTACATTCAAACGTTGAATGTATTACATTTAATGTATACAAAAAATTTCCCTTAAAAATTAAAAAACATCAAATAAAAACATTTTCTAAGTTCTCTTTCCTCTCTCTCTCCGTCATTGTTCTCCGTCTTCTTCAATATTTTTTTTTTAGTTTTGGGTAAAACCACACTGAAATACTTAACATTTTGGATCATTTTACATAAATAATTCATATTTAAGTTTTAAACTAAAAATAGTGGGGGTTTTATCCTATTTGTATATTTGTTTTGTTGATAGTTTGGTTTCTAGATTTCTTTTAAAAAATATGGAGCTGAGTATACATTAAGATTCACGAATACTATCTGCAGTTATTTTTAAAAGTTGTTTTTTTAGTTAATTGCATAATTTTCTTGTACTAGTTGTTTAATTAGTTTCTGAAACTAATTTTAGCTATTAAAATGGTTGTCTTAATTGATATATTTCTTTGTTATTTCGTGTATAGTTTTTTACATTTATAATGAATTCAACTTGTTGGTTCGCCATTGTTAAACAAAAGAAAAACATCGATATGTGTAACAAAATCATGTATTACTCATCACAGTGAACAGTTATATATACTTCAAAGTGCACTTTTTTAATTGAACTAATATCTGAAAAATACACTGCTTCGACACTGAATCTGCATGTTGCTTCCTTCTTCCTCTTTGCAGTTATTGCAAGGAGCATACAGTTTACATAGAAAAGTGGCAATGAAAACGATAATGTTCCTTAAATATTGAAGAATCTTTTTTTTCCCTTCTAAATGTATGCTAGAGCCTGTATCCTCTTTTGGTTCTTACAACTTTACCCATATCAACAAAGGGTTCATGTGATGATTTTGTACCTTCCTTAATTATGAGGTAGTTTCCCAGAAACTGCATGCCAGCATATCTAAAAGTGAAAGTTTCGTACCAGACAGGCCCTTAATCAACTTCTTTCACATTATGTGCAAAAAACAAAATATAAGTTCTTGAAACTAGCATAGAAAAAAATAAAAATAATTAATACCCATTTATGTGTAGATGCTAACATGATTGTTTAGACTGTTTATGATATGACCCTTTCTAAAAAAAAAAGTTCAGAAGAAAGTAAAGGTCTTAAAAACACTCACAGTCTACTTAATTTTATAAACATACATTAATTTTTATAACAAAGCAAGTGACATTGATTGCTTTATTACTGAAAATAAAAAGAAAGCATGAAATTATTAGAGGCACATAATTAAGGATGATGATGATAATAATAATAATAATAACAGTAAGAATTTGGACATGAATGCATAGGCAGCTAGGCCATTTCATTTACATCAAGCTCGATATCCATCCATTGCTTTGGTGAAATCATCAAGCCTGGACTTAGTCTAATCATAAGAATGCAGAATTCCATCTGATTAATAGCACCATCTCCATCCAAATCACCTTCCATTAACATGCACACCAGCTCATCGTCTCGCATATCCTGCAAACCCAACAAGATACTGTTTCTTTTCAAGCTTTCAAAAGTAATCAACCCTTTCTCGCCATCCATTAGCAAGCGAAACCCGTTGCATAATTCCATGATGAACCCCTCAGCTCCCAGTCTCTCCATCATTGATGGGAAGTGGTCGTTGAATTCAACTGCATGATGATCCAATGCCATTGTTGCCTGATTGAATTAAATTTAAAATGCTAATTAAGGGTGTGCAGATTAGCTATGGAAGTGAACAGTGAGAGATCGATTCGAGAGGTTAAGGGAAGGGGGAGGAGATGGTTGAAACGTGAGGAGTGAAGTGGGGGATTATATAAGAATAGAGAAGGAGAGCAAGACAGAAACAGTTCTTCCAGGAAAGAGTGGCCATTGAAGCCAATGCACAATAGGGTACAAAAATAAAGGAGGAGAAGATAAAATTTTATGGGTTATTTGTGAGCTTCCTGTAGATTTCTTTTTTTGCTTGATTACGTGAAAACCCTTCTTCCTGGAAGCTGCATGGGATCTCAAGCTCTTTGTGTTGTGTAGGATTTTTTAAATTAAAGTGGACTTTGTTAGCTTAACATATAATTAGTTAATTAAATAGACTCATAATTTGTCATTAATCATCTCTGTTTTTGCCTTTTTTTATAAGCAAAGCAACCGATTTCCCTAACTTATATTTAGATTTTTTCTACTCAATTAACAAAAACTATGTATAATTTGATCAAGTCTTAACTATGCATGTGCATGACATGTTGCTTAGCTAAATAGCAATCAAATCAACCTTTTTAATTAGTTCAAAAATTGAAAGAAAGAAATAGTAACCGGGGCTGTAGCTGGCTAATGTCAAGATATAAATGGGACAATTGATTATTTAAGGGTTGAAAAGAGTGAGATGGGAATTTGGGTTGTGGCTATTAGCTAGCTAGTGTTCAAGATACATGTGATAATTGATTTCAAGGATTGAAGAGAGATCTGTCTATACTGTTGAAGAATTGACATGAAAAAGAAAGAACTAAGATAATCAATCCTTAGATATGCATATATGTGGCCGTTAACAATTTGCCAAAAATTTATCTTCTCATCTACATATATATATGGAGAGAAATCCATGGATATATGGAGTACATTATACAATCTAGCTATTGATAAGTGTATTAGATAGATTCCAAATCAATTGTGGAGCCCTAGCATGGAAGAAAAGCGTTGAGTCACTTTAACATATATATAAAAGTTGCTTAATTAGTATATGCATGGATGCCACTATATTACTGAGTTTTTGGGCTATATGCATAATTAAATATTGGAAAAAGATAGATATTGATAGTCGCGATATTTTCAGCGAGATTTACATTTTTAGCTTTCCTTTTTTTTAAAATTCATTTATATTATAAAAAAAAATATTTACAAATTAAAAAAAATTTGTAAGTTATAAGTGTTTAAATTTTTACACAACGAGTTTACCCCAATGCTTTTAGGTTTTAAATTCCAAAAAAATTATTAAAAAATTGAATTTTTTAAAAAAATAAAAAAATAAATATTAATTATCATTGAAAACAATATTAGAATTGCTCCAAAAAATTTTATCCTCTAGTCGATCTATGACATCGCAACTATAGGAGTCCTTAAATAAATATGTATATTACCAAACCACTATTGAATTTAGTTGGTAAGAGTTATTTTTATTTATGTGATGTTTTGAGTTGAAGTTACGGTATTTATAGTTGTATTAAATTAGTTGTATTTGAAAATTTTATAACTAATTTCATCTAAATCAATCTGAATTAATTAAAATTCTGTGAGTCTTAAATGTAGGTATATATATATATATATATATATATATAAAATACACTTTTGATGTCCTTCTGTGTCCGGCTTGTGTACCTTCAATTGTGAACTGTTGGGGAACATTTTTGTTTTTGATATTGATTAGACGTTTAATTCAAGAATGGAGGAGGCAGAGGTGATGGTGATGCAGTGAGAAATTTAATTTTCATTAGAAGCTTATTATAAAATATTGGATAGCTCCAACAACAGCGAAATTTCACTGCAAGTTCCTCTATCATTATTCTATGTACACATGTTTTGTAGAGTATGCCTCCATTGATTACTCCTCCAGTGCCAATACTAATACAGGATATATAATATATACACTGACTTTGGAACCACATTAGTCAGGTTCCACTCTAGTTTTTGTTGTTATTATTATTATTATTATTATTATTTTACAATTTTTAGGGTCTTATATATGCCAAATTAATCTATTCACATATGTAATGGTACAGGTGTGATAAATTCCAAGATATATATTAAACTGGTATGAACCAGGTAGCTTTAATTTCATAGATTAATTTTTCTAAAAAAAAAATTGAATATGAACTGGTTAGGGAACGTATTCGATTGTTTTATTTGCGTTTCATTTTTTTATACAAATATATTTTTCTAAGAAGTAAAACTTGATTTAAAAGTATGGAATGTTTGGCTAAATAACAAAATACAATTATTATTAAAAGCATACAAATGTGTCATTCCATGTGAAAAGCAAGATAAAAGTTTATTGTTTATATTTTTGCTCATCATTGAATGAAAGTTCATAGGCTAAAGTAGCAGTGTGCTCCCTAAACTATCATTCAATATGCAATTAGCCCTAAAATTAATTTTTTGAATTATTTAACTCTTAAAGATGTAAAATTGAACTATTAGCCTAAAATTTTTACCAAAATTGGAGTGTCTTACACTCTCTTACATTACAAAAATAAATGATTTTTTATTTACAAAAATAATATTTTTATTAAATAATAAAAGTAAATCCTATCCCCTTATAAACTCCTACTGTCTCTTAATTGTCTTATCTCACTTCGACTATCGTTGCCTTTACTAGACTCCATCATTACTGTGTCTGTTCACCTTCACCAATGCCTCATCTTCCTAACTCAACCAGTGATGTTGTTGGTGCTATTTCTTCTTTTTCTACCTCCCTCACTGCTTACTGCCTCTCATGCTGCCATCAACTTCCACGTGACTCACCATGTCTTGCGTTGCCTCTGCCCACATCCACTAGCTATCTTCGCCCACCTCCACCAACACTACCTTAATAGTCATAAATTCATAACCCCTTAAGAGAATTCTCTCCACCCACTTTTGACGAAATCAGAAACTTTATTCTTTGTTGTTTCCAGCTTCATTTGAACTACTTAGATCTTCTAAAATCTTGACTATGGTAAGATTTGATGAATTTGTTTTTAAATTGCAAATGGCTCCAACACTAAGTTGATCCACTCTCAGTTGATGTTCCCCTTGAAATAGACTAAGTCCATTCAACATATCATTAGAACCAAATACATGAATTGGTTTAGAATACAAGATTGTTTCATCAACTTTATCATGCATAGCTTATTCATATAGTCCCATCAAATTTTCATTTTCTTTTATGAGTTGGTGCTTTAAGTCTATAGTTTAATTATGGGCAAATAGTATTATGAGTTTTGATTTTGATCTTTATTGGATTGGATTAAGTTAAAAAAATATCTTTGCTTTACCCTTTTCTCTTTTATCTAATTCTAATTTTTATCTTTTTCTTTTTTCTAATGTTTATTTTGATGTTTGAATTCTACCAATCCAAGGTCAAATTTAGTTTCTTTTCAATTTTTCTCTTTTGTGGATTGAGGATGATGGTGGTGGTGTTGGGCTTGATGGTAGACAATGGTTTTAGGGCAATAACGATATTAATTTTTATGACAGTGATGATGGTGTTGGGTGATACAGTTGATGGTGACATTGATAATGATAGTTGTGTTAAACCACAACAAACACTAACAAATATAGTTATCCCATAGTTAAGTAAACCTCTTTTGTTGTAATCCAAACTCTACTATATGTAGTTTATATACATTCCTTGGACTACTAATTAGATGATTGAATACATTTGAATACATTCTCAAACAATTATTTTCAGTTTTCACATGGTATCAGAGCCTAAATGGCTTCAAACACAAATACCCAACTTATCCTTGCTTCACTTCTTCCCTTGTAGCATAGCAGACTCTTACCAATACCTTTAGAGCCATTTTACAAAACCGGCAACTTCAACTTAATATTGAACTTCAAGAACTAAAACAATATGACATGTCTATCACGCAATATCTTCTTAAAGTAAAGTCTCTTGTGGATGAACTCTTATCATTTGGTAGAACTTTGACCCTTGCTGAATTCAATACAATAATTTTTCACAATATTCACCCTAAATTTTAGAGTATTATTATGGCACTTAATATGTGAGTTGAACCTGCGTCATTCAATGAGCTCCATAGTTAACTTACTGCTCACGAAATTTTGATTAAAAGTCACTAAGAACCACCCCTTGCTTACATGTTCCTCACATAATAAAGCCTTTAGTTTGAGTTTAAAAATTTAGCAAAGATAACAATTGTTATTTTGAATTCTAGCTTTCTTTATTTGTCATTAAGGACCAACTAACAAGGAGGGAGCTTATGAAAGGAATAATTAAAATGGCCTCAACAAATTCCCATCTTATTATGCTTATCTCATAAAGCAAGTCCCATTATCTCTCTGGCATGAACATTTTAGTCATCTATATGACAAAACAACTCAGTAAATTATAGCTAGTTAGAATCTTTCTTATTCAAAAAATTGTAATAAAGCTAAATGTAGCTCTTGTTTACTTGGAAAATCTAGTCGCTTCTCTTTACCTTTAGTTTAACACTTTAATAAAAATCCATTTGAGTTGTTATTCTCTGATGTTTAGGGACCATCTCTAACTTTTTCTAATCTAGGCTTCAAATACTTTATTCTATTCATTGATGACTTTAGAAGGTTTACAAGGATCTATTTTCTCAAAACATGAGTGATGTGTAAACTGTATTCATCAATTTCATAACCTATGCTGAACGATAATTCAACACTAAAGTAAATTCATTCCAATCAGACTTTGGTGGTGAATTTTAGAAACCAACTTCTTTTCTATAAACCAAAGGAATAAAGCATCAAATAGCCTATCCACACACACATAAACAAAATGGAGTTACCGAACAAAAAATTTGACATGTGGTGGATACCAGACTCACTCTAATGGGTCACTCATCCCTCTCATTTCGTTATTGTCTTCATTCATTTAATACATCAGTTAATTTGATTATGGTCTTCCAACTCCAATTTTACAGGGACAAACTCCAACATTTAAATTATTTGGATCTTCACAGGACTATGCAGCTCTGAAGGTATTCAATTTACCCACTGCTTTGACCTCAAAACAAGTATAAGTTTTCATACAGGTCCACATAATGCATCTACCTCGGACCCTCCAACCACCAACATGGTCACCGATGTCTGGATATTACCACAGGCCGAATATACATCTAATGTCGTGTTCATTTTATTGAGAATCAATTTCTGTTCAAGGATGCTCCAGTGTCTTCGACAATACAAAATTCTACTACCAACTCAACACTGTGGTTGGAAGTCCATTATGAGTTACTGTCCAATCCAGGTATGCAATCCCACTCAATATCAACTTTTTCTCCTTCTATTTTACCACAGTCATCCCCACATATATCCATATACCAACTTACCTTATCACTAACACCAACTCACTTACCCTTATCCTCATCCACACCTTCACCTCTCTGTTAGTGATATGCCCTAGGCCAATTGTTTAATGGCTATACTTTGACTTTGCCATATTTTTATTTCACTAATAAAGAGGCATTTTCATTATTATTGGCTAATTGTAAAACTCTTAGTTAATCCTACCTAAGGTCATCAAGTATGTGACTTGGTAGTAAAACTCTTAGTCAAAACTTGAATTATAAATTATCCCTAGTTGATCATTATCATTGGAATAACAATGAATAAAGACTAGTATGAAGTTGATAAATGATTATATTTTACTAATCATGTATATAAGATATTAAGTCTACTTATAGGTACATATTTGAGAAATGATGTACTGGATTGACCCACTATGAGAATGCTACATGGATAATTATCGTAAGTGATTCTCATCACGATAGTATTATTTTAGTCTTTTGATCTGAGATCACCATGGTTTCCTATATAATAAGTTCTATCTTTTGACACATTCTAACATCATCTTTAACTGGATGGTACCATAGGTTTTGATCGGATATAGAATGAGTTATGTGAGAAATGTGAATGATTGAGAAGGAATTTGTCCCTCATTTATTATGAGAAGATATTTATGGGCCCCATGATAAGTTAGACTGAGAAAAATGCATGGTCATGCTAGAATGAGTTAATAAAGAGTTATCAATATTAGTCTACTCAGGATCGAGAAGTAATATGATTGAACAATATAAAGATAACATAAACCATGCCTTATGTTCAATCAAGATATCATGTGACAAAAGGACTATAATACACAATGTGGATTAGATTATGTTGGATTACTGGCCTTCATATAACTTGAGTAGTCATAATGTCTTGCTAGAGGATGCTTATAATTTATGGGTTAGAATTGAGATTTTAGCTTTACTACCAACGTTGTGTAAACCTATAGGATCACACACTTAGAACAAGCTCAAAGCAGACTTCGGTTAATCTACCCAATGAAACTCCCTCTAAATAAATAAATATATTAATGTTCATATTTATTTATTTCCTTATTTATTTAAGGTAAGTGTTATCTTAAATAAAATTGGAAGGAATTATGTTTTGGTTAATATTTACTAATGTAAATTTTATCTTAAATAAATTAGAAATAATTCTATTCTTGGAATTAGAATCAAAACAGAAATAGAAGGTTAAATATATCAAAATCGTTTTGGTAAGTGAAACCCTGGAAGGAAAGTCTAGATATACATCTCATTCTCTAGGATTTTTGGATGATTATTCATTCCACCACCTTTTGTTCTTTTGAGAAAAGAAAATCATAGAGAGAAAGTAAGACTTCAAAGGTGCTAGCACACCAAAACTGCTTTTGGACATCTTGTTTGTGTGGATACCAAAAGAGGGCATGACTATATTGGCGACATCGTAATCCGACAAGAAAATATTAAAAGCTCGAGATAGGGTGTCACCAGCGTGAACCCCCTCTTATCCTTCCAACCATCTTGCTTTATCTTCATCTTGGTGAGCTTTTAGAATTCCTCTTAATCAATTTAATTGAATTACATGGATCCTATAAGGATTTCATGATTAAAATTTAAATTTCCATTGCGTGTATGTGTTATGAATCCCAACACTCTTAAGTTGACCCAATCCTCTCCCACAGGCCTTAGTTTACTCATTAATCTCTCATAATATAACCCTCACCATATAACCATAACTTTTAACATTACCTCTCCACCATAGACATCACCACTTTGAACCCATGCCATGACTCTTTGACCCTCCATAATAAACAAATTTAAAACTTTTGTCTCTCAATTATCTTCCCCAACCATTGAACCATCAACCTTCCCTAAAGTCGATAAACACCATCAATGGCTATAAGCAATGCAAGATGAATTTAATGTACTAATTCTCACTAAATTATGGACTCTTGTACCTCGGCCACACTTGCAGAACATCATTAGTAATAAATGGCTATATCGTATAAAAAGAAATCCAGATAACTCCATCTCTTGCTTCAAAGCTTGTTTAGTTGTGAAGGGCTACCATCAACAAAGTGGCTTTGACTTCATTGACACCTTTAGCCCTGTTTTTAAAATAATAACAATTCGTCTAATTTTGTCTTTGGCTTCAATGAACAAGTGGCCTCTATACCAAATTGATGTTTTAAATGCATTCCTATATGGATTTCTTCAAGAACCAGTTTACATGGAATAGCCACAGGGGTTCATAGATTATGATCACTATAACTATATCTATTCATTGTGTAAATCATTGTATGGTTTGTGCTAAGCTCCTCATGTTTGGTTCTGTCGCCTATAATAATTTCTTCATTTGGTTGGCTTCTTAAACTCTCAAGTAGATCACTCACTCTTGATACTTTGCAAAGACTCGGATGTCATATTATTACTAATATATGCAGATGACAAACTCTTGACTGCCACATCTTCAAAACTCATTCAAGAAACTCTTTCAGCTCTCAAAAATGAGTTTTCGACAAAAGATATTTGCATTCTCACTTATTTTTTGGGCATTGAAGTCAACAAAAACTCATCTGACATCACCATTAACCAAACCAAATACATTAAAGACCTTCTTTAAAAATCTAGCCTCCAGGATGCCAAAGGCTGCCTCACTCTCATGGCAACAACACCGTTTTTAAGCAAAACAAAAGGCATTCCTTACAATAACCCATCGCTCTACCATCAAATTGTTGGTGCTTTATAATATTCATCACTAACCAGACTAGACATTGCATTTTTACTGAATAAACTCTGTATGCTTTTTGACTCACAGCCATCAGTTTGTGTTGTGGGTAGGTAGGTAGGTAGGTGGTTGGGGGGGTGGTTGTGTTAAACCACAACAAACACTAACAATCAATAGTTATCCCATAGCTAAGTAAACCTCTTTTGTTGTAATCCAAGCTCTACTATTGTAGTTTATATACATTCCTTGTACTACTGATTAGACAATTGAATACATACTTAAACAATTATTTTCAGCTTTCATAAGTGGAGGTTGTGGGTGTTGTTATCAAATGTGTAGCTTTTAGTTAAAATCATTGTGATTAATTAAGTTGATCGTAGTATTTGCTTCTTAATTCTTATGCTAAAATATAGATTTATCTTAATAAATTCATAAATAAACATGATTGAAAATACTAAAATAATGATGGTGGTGTTAAATTTGTTATTTTGGTTCTAGTTTTTGTTGGGTGGTGCTGCCAGTTAATGGTGTTGGATGGAGCCCCAACAATGTTAGTAGAATGGAAAGTTGGAATGTATAAATATATATACAGGCAAAATTACGAAAAAAATTTCACTCATGATTATATAAAAATTAGATAATTTCATCATTTACTAATAAAAGTAACATTAAATTAATTAAAATATAATTTTTATTTGATAAAAAGTCTACTTCCTATTTTAATTAGGTTAACTTCTATTTTATCTTTAACAAAATTAAATTAAATGTAAATAAATTAAATTGAAAGTATATTTCTTATTCTAATTAGGTTAATTTCTATTTCATCTCTAATTAAAAATGAAATTAATTAACATATAATTCTAATTTAATTGAAAGTATATTTCTTATTTTAATTATGTTAATTTTTATTTTATCTCTAACAAAATTAAATTAATTAATATTTATCATTAAATTATTAGTTTA
>CATIWM010395478.1:0-10564 GCA_949671775.1 Mallotus repandus
GTAACTTTGTTTGCCTATCCATCTCATTATCTACTCAGTTAATATAATATTTACATCAATTCCCTGTGGATCGACACCCTACTTGCTCTATACTAAGTCCTTAGAGACTAGGGTTATATAAATACAATTCTACCCGCTTCAAAACTCATAAATGAAAAGAATTGCCAAAGAATAGGCAAAGAAAAGACAAAATGCACCATACCTAATCATGGGCCAATATACTCAAGAGACCCCTCGCCTTTGCTGGACTCTCAATCAAACCAAAAGTCCTCCTAATCCATTGTGGAAGATAGGGGAAGCCACTCTCAGGAAAATGCTCAATAATGGGATGAGGAAATAGCACAAACTCGTAAGCCCAAACCTATCAAAAAGAAAAGAGTCAGAATAATCAAAGATGGAACAATCCAAAAGCAAGAGACTACACTCACATCCAGCACGAATAAGGAGCTACAAACATGCGAGCATCCTCTACAAACGGCAGCTAACCTAGAATACATGTGGGCAAAAGCAGCTTTGCCCCAATTGTACTTCAGCAGATCCCTCAAGTTCCTCAAGACGGGTAACAACTGCAGGAAACTAGTGTCAGAGGCATTTGGGAAGATAACGGCACTCAGAAGGTAGAACAAGAAGCACCTAGCCAACTACTCATAATTAACATGACCCGTGTCGTACTCCAACCTCACCTTCTCTACAAGCTGTATATACCAAATCAAAGTGGAGCAACCAGACTTCACTGAAGCAGTAACACCGAACAAATCCCTTAGCCATCTATTCCTCATGATGGCAGAACTACATGCCTCATTACTAAAAGGGATAGGCTCCCCGGAAAAACTCAGCCCATTAATGGCTACAAAATCAAATAAAGTGATAGTCATCTCCCTGAAAGGCAAATGGAATGTGTGGGTAGTATTCATCCATCACTCAACGAGAGTGCACATCGCAACCTGACTCGATTCATATGAGCCATAAGTAAAAGTAGAAATAATACAATCAAAGCCCTTCCCAGCAACCATATGCTTCACACACGGAGGAAGACCTTGATAATATGAGCTTACCTTATTGAAGGTACCAGACAGCTGAATGACAGGCCCAGAGGACTGCAACCAACAGGTAAAACAATTACAATATTTCATCAAATACTAAAACATTTCTTTTTTACATCTTTGCAGGAAAATTACAGCCAGAGCTACATTATAGCAAGGGCTAAGCCATAGCTAGAGCTACAAACATCATAGCAAGAGCTAAATCATAGCAAGAGCTACATCACAGCTAGAGCTACTTCACAGCTAGAGCTATAGACATCACAGCAAGAGCTAAACCATAACTAAAGCTACACCACAGCTAGAGCTACAAACATTACAGCAAGAGCTAAACCATAGTTAAAGCTACAAACATCATAGCAAGAGCTACATCACAGCTAGAGCTACATTACTACAAGAGCTAAACCACAGCTAGAGCTATAGACATCACAGTAAGAGCTACACTATAGCCAGAACTACACAACAACAATAGCTAAAATCACAGTGAGAGCTACAAACTATAGCTAGAGCTAGACTACAGCAAGAGCTAAAATACATATCAATGAATGCTGAAATCCAAACAGTAAGCTAAAATTAATAGCAACACATACAGCAAGTATTAAGACAAACAGCTAGAGGTACAACAAGTAAAGCCAACTATAGCAAGAGCTAAGTACGTAAACTAACCGGTCGATGATGAATAGTCTAAGCATGAGTCTCCAGGCTATAGACAACGGGAACTGGATTGCCCCAGGAAACTCGAGGTGAATGAAGCTCAACCACTGGTCTGAGCAGCCTCTGTAGCTCCAACAGTAGAGATCCCTACCCTAGTCTGCCTGAGAACTGCCTCATCCTCTGAAATGAACTCATCAAAAAAAAAAAAGCGGTATTCACATTGCCAAAGTCACCAAGATCCTCAGGAATAAAAGGGAAGTCCATAATTTTTGCACTCGATAAAGCAATAGAGTAACAGCAGAAGAAAAGCAGTCTAAAAAACTCAAAATAGGGCTTAAAAAAGATAGAAAAATAGGTAAAAGTCACCACAAACTCAAAAATGAGTTAATTTTATAAGCATCGAACATGCCTCGGAGTGCATGACCACACACCTACCATGTGGGGAGCATGATCATGCTCAAAAATGCATGATCACTCGCCCTAAACATGTGATCATGTGCCTTTCTGAGCCTCACACACGCACATACTGAGACCCCCGCACATGCACTCCTAGGGTCCTAAACTTGCATTTTATAAAAGGAATGCACAAAAAACACGCACGAGTGGCACAAACATGAGCATTGTATGTTTTAGGACACTGCATCTGACATCATTGTCTCAAAAACTCATTCACAAAAAGAAAAATAAAGCACAGATAACACAAGCATGTCACATTTACAATTATCACAATTAACACGACATGAAATCACGCTCGAAACATGATAAATGATGACATTATCATTGCTCAGTAGCATTTTTATTTGCTCAAAAGCTCAGAAGCATTTCATTTGCTTGGTAGCATTTCATCTGCTTAGAAGCATCCTATCTGCTTAAAAGCCTAAAAATACACACACACTGAAATGTTGTCAAATTGAAGGCTTGGGAGCCCCAATCTAAATACTTTTAGCCCACTCTCTCCATTTTTCATAGGATTTTTAGACCACTTATACAGCAAACCCACCCTTATCTTTGTCAAAGCAATCTTCAAAGGTATACGAATTTGCACTCCACACGTCATTTTCAAAATCTCAATGAGGAAAACTTGAAAATCTCTTGAAGCTAAATCTTTAAAAACACCAAACAAGCTCAGTTGAATCTGAGGACCAAATAAACATTTTTGCATGTTTATTTACTGTCTTGCATTTTACTTTCTCATTGCCAATAGTTGAGAAATTATTGTGATTGTGTGGTGAGACTGGCAATTTGAATGCTGATTGAATAATCTCTGCTTTGCTTTGCTTATAATAAATCATCATTTTGCATCAATATGCACTTAATAAACACGAAAGCTCCTTATCTAAGCTAGAGATTCGATATTACGGTCCAATGATGCAATCATCATTATTTACTATCTATCTCATCATTTAGAAATGCTTTATAATAATTCCTACTAGAGCATAAACTACGTGCATCTGTTTAATCATTCACGATAAATCAATCATCTTCATTATGCTTACATGTTGTCAGAGTGGATGAATAGATGGAATTGCACATAGTTTTGTTAACCTCTATTTTGTAGGTGTATTCTAGATTAGGACTAGATTTACATTTCTGCACTTTTTTCTCATTCATATGGATTTACTAGGAAAACCTTGTAAAGTATTATGTTGAATTTCTCGTACTTTCTGTTATTATCAATGTGCTTGTGAGAATGCATTTACATCATCTTTCATTATCTAAACTAGGGTGTTGTGGTAGCCACATATTGAGTATTAAAATAAGAAATTTTCAAAAAGTAGATGAGATCTCCCGAGCTCAGAATCTCTGCTGAGGATGATACTCGTTGAGTGACCCGATGTCGTCCCTTTCATCTTTTTTTGGTTTTTTTAAAACCAGTTGGCAACTCTAAACACAAAAGCATCTCACATCCCCTCGAGACCAATCAATTGTCCTTGTCCTATAAACGGAGCGGATGTCCCATTAGGCAAAGATGCCATGTCCCTCAGAATTTAAAACCCATAGGTCGCTCATATGGGGCTTGGAAAGATCCCAAGGCTTATAAAACCAGTTTTTTGTAAAATGATTTTGCATATTACAAAAAGGATCTTTATGATAAAAACCATCTTCAACAGTTAAAATGTTTTAAAAAGTGGTTTTTGGAAGAAATTCATAAGCTTTAATTTTTTATTATGATAAAATTATCTGTGAGCTACTTTGTGTAGCCACAGGGTTTAAATCACTTTGAGAAAGGGTTTTCTGAGAGGAAGATTCACCTTTCTTAGTTTTAGAAACTAGTTGGGAGCTTTACCTGAGGGGCTTGGAAGGCCCAAGATACTCAGAGGCTTTATAGTAGCCTAGATTGCTTTAAGAAGATCAAGGGTTCTAGAAATGGATTCAACCCATTGTTGAATCTCAAGAGCTTTAGAGGATTCATCTTTACTTTGTTCATGGCTGACAATGTCATACCAAGACTTTATTGGTTTCTTAGCAGAAATAGGAGGGGAGACTTTATCAAAGACAACTTTATCTTTCTCAATTTTTTCTTTATCTTTCATTTTTTAACACATCTTTATATGTTTTGTAAGAATTCTCTGGTCATAAAATCTGGCAAAGAATTTTAATTTCCTTTAATAAATTCCAAATAAAAATCAAAGATACTCAAAATAGCTTGTCATCTAGCAAAAATCTGTTTTGATACAATATTTTGAACATCTTTTTGTAATATTTCATTAGCAGATTTACAATCAATATAAAGTAAAAACTTTTGATGGAGTAAATCAAACTGAAACTTTATGATGCAGAGAACAATGGAAAGGATTTCTTTTTTTATGGTAGAGTAGCTTTTTTGTGTATCATTCCAGTGTCTTGAAGTATATTGTACTACTACTTCCCGCCCATTTTGAACTTGTTTTAAAATACCACCATATCCTAAGACACTAGCATCTGTCTCTATAGCTTTAGGAAGACTGGGATCAGCTAAGTGAAGACATGGGATCTCAACTATATGTTTCTTTATCTGTTGGATGACCTTTGTGTGTTCATCCATCTAGGGAACAAGATTCTTCTTTAACCTGTCATGCAGAGGCTTGGCAATTCTATTTATTTGGGACAGAAATCTAGAACATAATTAAGACTACCTAAGAATCTCTGTAACTGCATTTTATGTAGGATTTTATCAGGAAACTTATTGGCAAACTCTAAGGATCTCTCAATGGGAACAATTCTTCCATAGCAGATATAGTGTCCTAAAAATCTGACTCTGGTTTGGAAAAGAGATATTTTCTTAGCAGAGACAACAAGACCATAAGCTTTAATGACATAAAGAAAAGTCTTTAAATGCTTGTAATGTTGTTCAATTAAGTTTGAGAAAATAAGCACATTATCAATATAAAAAATGCCGAATTTAGAATAACGATTAAAGATGCCATTCATTATTCTTTGAAATTTTGAAGGTGCATTTTTCAAACCAAAAGGCATTACATTCCACTCATACTTTTCGAAGGGGACCGTAAAAGTGGTTCTATAAAGATGCTCTTTAGCAATCTGTATTTACCAAAATCCTGATTTCATGTTAAATTTTGAAAATACAAATGCAGAATAATTGATATTAGAAACAAGAAGAAAAGATGTTTTCAATAAAAATCCATTGTTTAAAATACTAACTTTTGCTTTTCCATCAATATGCATTTTGGAACTATTAGCAGAAGAGAGTTTTTCACAGGTGGTTTTCTGAAAATGTTTTGGAATAACACTGGTCTTTATGCAACTTAAATCTACTCATGTATCAAATAAAGCAATAGTTTCAAATTGAAAATCTTTATCAAAGATAAGGGAAACTTTAACAATGTATTTCCTAGAAGTAATCTGGCTCAAAACACAAAGGAAATCATTGGGAACTTTATCTATACTAGCTAAAGACTGAGGCTCTAGACTCTTTGTTTCATCACTGTCACTAGACTCTTAGCTAGTTTTGTGATAAGAAACTGGATTAGGTCAGAATCCTTTTGATGTTTCTCCTTAAGCTACTTTATTTCAAACTTTATGGACTTTATCTCAGACTGGAGTACCTGGACATCTCCTAATGGTTTATTTCCAAGTTTTTTCCTATTCAGGATGGTGGTAAGATCATATATATTGGTAATGGTGGAAGGTAACTCAGTCTTGGGTTCCTCTGGTTCTTTTTCTAGAGACTGCCTAAGCTGGTCTAGATATTTTTTTTGCACATCAGGGTCATTAATGTGTTGAATAACATCTAGAATCAAAGTTTTTTCTTTGGTTAGCATATTTAAATGCTTTCCATCAGAGCTAGACTCTGTCTCAGGGTCAGAAGAGGAGGTGGTTACTATTTCATTTATCTAGGGATAGCCTTTTCCTAAGGAAGTAGTTTCAGACTCAGAAGTTTCTATGAGTAGGACTGGAAGCTTTCTTATGGTTTCTTCCCCTAAGTCAAGTTCTTAAAGCATTTTGGAGAGTTTACAGTATTTGGAAATATGTCCTTTGTTTCCATATTTGTAGCAAGTGACATCTTTTAAACTACTCCTTTTTGGTTTGGAGGCTTTATCTTTAATACTAAAAGATTTTCTACGGGGTTTCTTACAGTAAGGTTCGTCATAAGTCTTTTTCTTGTGATACTTCCTGGATTTAGAAAATTTCTTAGAAGAGGACTTTGACTTTTTACTACAATCTCCTTTATAGGCTTACTTCCGGCTATAGCTATAGTCAAACTGCTTACAGAAGGATATGAGTTCTTTCTTAGACTTTTTCAATTCCCATTTTAAATGCTTTTGGAGTTTTAAGTCTTGACAGATCTTTAATCCTTCTTTTTGGTGCTACTAGTTAATTCACCATAGGTGAGTTGATCATAAGGGATGATATAGGTGGCAAAAGACTCTCTAATTATTTTTGAACTCTTTCTCCTAAAAGGGTTGGGAGGCCTGCAAGGAATTTCTCTTTCTAGAAAGGCTTATTAGAGTTTTCCCTAAGCATTATCCTAGTAAGGTAGGTTGATATATACTACTGGAAGCCACTAAGATTTTTGCACCTAAGGTTGGAAAAAAGGTCGGCGTTTCTATCTTTAAGATAAGAGGAATCACCTATGAAATGCAATGCTATAGTCAAAATCAGCGTAGACACAGCATCTTGAATGGGATTTCCTGAAGGGTCTAAGATGGGTAGACCTTATTCATCTTTTTTTATAGCATACAGGGTATCTGTTTATTGTTAGATAGTGAGATGATAATCCCACCAACCTCTAAGTTGTCCAGAAAAACCTATAATGATAAGTTCTTCAACGGACCTATCCTTGGAGGCCATAGTCATTTACTGAAGGGAATTTAGAATTTGATATTCTGTAATCCCATTAATGTTCCATTAGTAAATAGAACTGGCACTAAACTTTGGTTGGACAAGGATACTTGATTGATCACCAATTTCGAGTTCTGGATACTTGGCTTTAGTATATCATGAACGAAAAGGTGACTATTAGACTAATGAAGTTTAGCAATTTTTGGAGACTATTCCTCAAACTCGCTATCTTCAGACTAGGAATCAAGGACTTTATTAAGAACACTAACATTGTGGTTAACTGACTGTGGAGTGTCAGGTGCTATAGGGTTAGAAGAAGATGACCCTAACCGGCTAAGTTGTTCTCTTACAGCTTCAAGGAAATCAGATTTGTTGGATCTGATTTCTTGTTGAGCATTGCTAAAGATTTGATAAGGTTTGAACATGGGGTTCTTTGACTTTTTATCAGCTAATCCTGAGGGTTCTACAAGTTTCTGTTGGTTCTGACCCTCTATTCTGGATAGTTATTTACCTATGCTGTTGAAATAGGCATTGGTAAAATTGTTCTGGTGATAATATTCTTTAGGTTTTGGGAATCACTATCTTGAGGATTCTTGTATGGACAAGCATCAATGGTCTCATCTTCTACATAAAGTTTAAGCAACTTAAGAGGAGGATGATCGGATTCTATACTTTGACTGTTTGTTATGTCCTAAACTGTTACCTTCTTTCTGATAGTACTAAGACTCAAAACTTTAAAAGGATAAGAAATATTATTTTCTGATGCATAGATCTCAAACCAATCAAAAAATAATTTATTAACTTTATTTTCTTGCACGAGATTATAAATTTGGTTTTCAATATCTTTCCTAATATTAAAAAAAATGTTCAAAAAAACTATTTCTTTTTTCTTTATTATACGATGCATAAAAAGCTTGATGCAATAATGCTCTATCATGAGTAAACTCCTTTTTTATGACATTCAGCTCATGGGCTATATTTTTTGTTATGGTTGAAGCTGTTGGGGAAGCAAGAGGTGACGGAGACTTTATTTCTTGTTGAGGCTGAGTGTAGATTGGCTTGGCTATATTAGTACTATGATCTACATTTCTGAGTGAAGTAGGAGGTAAGTCATATGTGGAATATTTGGCTGAAGAGGTATAAGGTAGATTTATAATTAGTGGTAGGTTTAGGTGAAGATCTGCTTGGTCTGTATAAGAAAGGTTAATAATTCTTGGTAGATTAGGGTTTTGGTGAGGTTGTTCTTTATATGGAAGATTTATGATAGAGGGTATATATGAAAATCTTCCCAAATCTAAATATTCTGATGATGAGGCATTAAAAAATCTAGACTTGGAAGATGCTCTGTCAAAACTGGTCTTTACTCTTCCATCTTAGAACGGGGTGATATGTCTTATTTGTGTGTTTAGAGCAGACATTTTAGTGTTTATGGGTATGGGTTCAGTAGCACTTTCCAAGATCCAGTCCTAAGTAACTGTTATCTGATTCCATTGAATGGGTTTGGGGATAATCACATTTGTTTTTGTCATATCAGTCTGGAGAGGTAAGGTTTGTCCTTTCTTACTCTGAAATCTACTTTTTGTAGCAAAAGCAGACATTATAGCTTTATAATAAACTTTAAAAATTAATGCAATTGGAATTGATCCATCATCCATAGTATAATTATGGGTATAGATTTGTAAAGCCCATGACTTTAAAAGATTACTTCATTTAAAGAAACAGTAAAGTTTGGATAACACTCAAATGATATTGGACCTTGATAGAGGCTAGACTCTATGGTTCCTAACAGAAAGTCTTTGAACCTCCTAAACCTTTTGTCTCTAAGAGTCGCAAGGACAAAAGTGTTAAGACCTTCTCTGTTTAAGGGCTTTATACCAACCTGGACAAGTCCTATATGGATATACCTGAAACCTTTAGCTTTATGTTTTTCTATAGAGGAGGATAGAAGCTTTATCTCATCTTTAGTTTTATCTAACCAAACATCTTTTTCTTTAGTTTTGATTACATAATCAGACTTGAAGAGGTTCAACCTAGAGGTTTTATACATATGATCTTTATAGATTTCTGTGAGTTTGAAATCATCAATGCATTTATCAAAGTTTTCAATTGTGACTTCGTCACTACTGACTAGATTCCTTTGAAATTTTGTAGAAGATGAAGCAGAGGAAGAAGAAGAAGTAGTGGTTCTATCGAAGATAGGATACATGGTAGGACTAGAGACTACAGAAGGAAACTATAACTACAACTCATGGGCTAAACCAACGGTCTCACTACCTCTACGGGACTTATGGTCAAGACCACCTGAGACCAAAGGACTCACTACAGAAACATCCTATAGGCACTATTCATAACATGTAAACAAAAACTATAGAAATCACTTAACCCCCCCCCCCCCAAGGCTCTGATACCATCAACACAATTAATTATGATCCTAGGTGTGCCCTTTTCTTGTTACAAAGCTTTATTAACATAAAAAGTTGCACAGCTCCAAAGAGACCTAGATTTAGAGATTAGCATCAAGATTTTTATGCATCGTATAATAAAGAAAAAAGAAATTGGTTTTTGAACATTTTCTTAATATTAGGAAAGATATTCAAAACCAGTTTTATAATTTTGTGCAAGAAAATAAAGTTATTATATTATTTTTTCACTGGTTTGAGATTTATGCATCAAAAAATAATATTTCTTATCCTTTTAAAGTTTTGAATCCTATTAGTATCAGAAATATGGTAACAGTTTGGGAAATAACAAATGGTCAAAATATAGAATATGATCATCCTCCTCTTAGGTTGCTTAAACTTCCTGTAGGAGATAAGACCATAGATGCTTGTCCTTACAATAAGCCTCAGGATAGTGATTCCCAAAACCTAGAGAATATTGTCACCTAAGAAAATTTTACCAATGCCCATCTCAATAGTATAGGTAAACAGCTATCCATAATAGAGGGTTAGAACCACCAGAAACCTGTAGAACCCTCAGGATTAGCTGATAAAAAGTTAAAGAACCCCATGTTCAAACCCTATTAACACAAAAAGTTGCATAGGTCCAAGGAGACCTGGATTTAGAGATTAATCCTTTGGACTTGAGGTCCTGGATTTCTATCCTACAGTGCTGTTCTAATTCAGCATCCTTCTAAATTGGTCTAGCTTTAGTAGGAATGTTTCTATATATATATATATGATAAAGCAAAATATTCCTATTTATTTTTTTAATAAATTCCTATTTTTGTGCTGAATTGGTAAAATAAATATCTGATTTAATTCCTATTTGATCTTTTGGTAGGAAATCATGCTAATTCGGAAAAAGGAACCAAAATTGGAATTTTAAAGTCAAGAAATGAAGCTGAAAATCAAAGTACAGTCTGGGCTATATTTTCAACAGGAAATCAAACCTAGGCGTGCCCACGGATGCTTGCGCAAAAATTGTACAGTGCAGATTTTTAGGGGCTGCTGTTATTGAAAATTAATTTAGCTAATTCTTCTACCCTATTTTGGCAGCAAATTCAACCTCTGAAAAGTTCCTAGTTGAGATGATTATTTTTAGGCTAGGTTTTCTATAAAAAGGGGTTTATCTTTTAGGATCAGCAT
>CATIWM010395486.1:0-12552 GCA_949671775.1 Mallotus repandus
GATGCCAGGGTAAAAAGTCTTACTCATTCCCACTACTACTACATATGATATATAGTAAATACAGCTAATATTTGTTTTTTTTTTTTAAGTCTTGAATTCGAATTTTAAGGATGGAGAAAGATCTTCTTATCAAATCCATTCAGTTTGGACTTTAATAAAATAGTTGAATGATATGACTACTAATTAATGGTAATAAATCAATCCACTGTACATGCTATTTTAGAACTTATTTACTGTTGTAGTAACAACATATATTCTTTTTGTTGTTGTGATGTAATTAGATATTGATGAATGCAAAATGGCGAATCAAAATCTTTGCAAGAGAATGACAAAGTGCGTTAATACAAATGGGTCGTACAAATGTGTTGTGGACTCCAAATGGATTATCATTTTAGGTGAGTCTCTTTGTGATAAAATTAATTTATTAGATTATTTTAGTGCACATCTATTTATACAATCAATTTTCTCAATTATATTTGTTAAGATAATATGGGAGATTCTTACCTATACTTAGTGTATATACACTAAATGGTAGGATTTAAAACACAAGACACATGTCTTGTTTCTATCAAGCAAAAATATAATATTTAGATAATATATCTTAAATCCTACCATTTGGTGTAATACACTTAGTGTAGACAAGATTTTTCCTTTATATAATACAGTTGAATACTTCTACCTATCAATTTGAACTTTTAAATTAAGCAAAGGTACTTTTCCTATTTTACAGGACTATTTCTTTATAGTGGACTCATTGAGTAATGATAGATATCATTTGTAGTAATATCTATCGGTTTAAAAGATAAAATAATTTTTATTAAAATTACATACATGAACCCATATACAGGAGGCATGCAAATGAGAAAAAAGTGTGGAAAAAAAATTCATTTGCCATAAATATTATTATTCATGTAGTTACTAGTTATATAAATTATTGTGTTTTTTTTTTTTTTTTTTATCTTGCAGTTTTAGGCGGGGTCATTGGAATATTTGCATTGACTTTTGTTGGTTGGCGGGTACACAAACTAGTACACAAGAGGAGGAAGAAGGAACTTAGAAAGAAATTTTTCAAAAAGAATGGTGGTTTGTTGTTACAACAACAACTAGCTTCCGTTAATGGCAGTCTTCAAAAAACTAAAATTTTTAGTTCAAAGGAGTTGGAAAAGGCGACTGATCAATTTAACAATAACAGAGTTCTGGGTCAGGGCGGTCAGGTACCGTGTATAAGGGAATGCTAGCAGATGGAAGAATTGTTGCTGTCAAAAAGTCGAAATTGATGGACGACACAAAGGTTCAGGAATTTATAAATGAGATAGTGATTCTTTCACATATTAATCATAGGAATGTGGTTAGGTTGTTGGGATGTTGCTTGGAAACTGAGGTTCCTTTGCTTGTCTATGAATTTGTATCCAATGGGTCTCTTTTCCGATATCTTCATGAGCAGAATGAGGTACAATTATCATGGGAAATGAGACTGCGGATTGCTACTGAAGCTGCTGGAGCAATTGCATATTTGCACGTAGCAGCTTCATTTCCGATTTACCACCGTGACATTAAGTCTATGAACATACTGTTAGATGAGCCATTTAGAGCAAAAGTATCAGATTTTGGAACTTCGAGATCAATTGCGATTGAGCAAACTCATCTGACAACCAATGTCAAAGGCACTATTGGGTACTTAGATCCTGAATACTATCAATCTGGCCAATTTACTTGAAAGAGTGATGTTTATAGCTTTGGAGTAGTTCTGGTCGAGCTCTTAAGCCGACAGAGACCAATTTTTCGTTCAGATACCACTGAAGAACCCACGAGTTTGGTCACACACTTTCTTCTTTCGATGGAAAAGAGCAGACTCTTTGACATCATTGATGCTCAAGTTATGGAGCACTGCCACAACAAAGATGCAATTGTTGCAGTCGCTTGTCTCGCACAAAGATGCTTGAATGTGCAAGGCAGAAATCGACCTACCATGAAGGAAGTTGCAATGGAGTTGGAACAGATTCGTTCCTCGCGAAGTCAGTCTAATGTTCGACAAAATCTTGAAGAGACTGAAACCATCATGAGTGAAGTAGTAACCTTATGTGATATTGTTCCTACCTCAGTTATATGTCATTTTAATGGTAGCAATGCAACAACCATATCATCAGAAGTTAAGCCATTGTTTTCTTGTGAAACTTGGTGATTGGAATTGTATTAAAAAAATATATTATCTATATTTAGGGTTTGTTTAGTCCAAATAAATTCTATAAAATTTTAGGGCTTGTTTGATATAAATGAATTCCAAATAATATGTGCGTGATTTAAATGAATAAGTTATAGAATTCATTTACAATTTCATGTTTTTAAATTTTTGAAATTCATTATGACTAAATGAAATTTTAATAAAATGGTTAGAATTTGCAAATAAATTCCACAATTTTTAAATGAGTAAAATATCTTCATCATTTTTATTTTGAAAAAAAAAAAAAAAACTCATCTCTACCTCTCTGGTTAATGCTGCGTACATCTCTAACCTGATGATGTTTAAAGGGTGAGGTCACCTGCAAGAGGGTCATAATTATATAAAAAGGAATTACAAGGGACATTAATATTGTTCTTACTTTCACATTGCAGCTGCTTCTTCATTGTCTTCCTGTTTTACTGGTTCTCTTTTCCTTCGTTAGGCCATTACTGAACTTGTGATTACTACGAATATAACACACATTGAACAATTCTTTTTGCATTTAATTCTCACCATCAGCCTTTGAGCATGTTGTATTTCTTCCCTAATTTATCTCACCATCAGCTTTTTGTTTACAATTATTGAAATCTTTTTAATTAATCTAACCTTAAATTAAAATTTTCATATAATCATAATTTTATTTTTTTAATGAATTTTGAATTAAAATTAAAATTTGATAAATTGGAACATTAATTTAAAAATATAATTAAAAATAAATATAGAAGTTGAATATTAATTTGAATGTTAAATAATCACACTTTTAATAATGTAATAAGAAATTAAAAAAGAAGGTAAAAACATAATCTATTTAAAAGGGTAATTTTTGACAAAATTTTAAAATTAATTTGAATTTTAAATTTATGTCAAACATAATATAACAAAATATGAAATTTTTTTCAAATGAATTTCATAAATTATTCATTTAAACCAAACACACTTTATTAATAAAAATTCATTTTCAAATGAATTACATTTAGAAATCATTTTCCAATGAAATGAATTCATTTGTGGAATTGAACCAAATAAGGGCTTATGAAATTCATTTACAAATTCAAATAAGTGTGTTTGATTTAAATGAAAATTTTATAAAATTTATTTTGAATTCAAACTTTTAATTACTAGAACTCTATTTCTATTTGACATCTTAACCTTTTTTCTTTTATCCCTTGGAAACTCTACTTTTTTTAAAAAAATTCTGTCATAGCATTTTATTGGCTTCCGTTCTCAATTCTCACCAATTTTATTTTATTTATTATTTTAAGAATGACTACATATATGCGTTGGGGGCATGTGATATGCATTTATTATTAAATAATAAGGTTAATTTACTATTTTCGTGTTCCTTAATTTGTTATATATTATAACATTTAGGCCACGTATTCGGATAATATGCACTGCTTAATTAATTATTCCGACCATTACATTAAGAACCTGTTTTTTTGGCTAAAAGACGAAGTTGTCCACACTGACACGTCCAGTGTAGAGCCCAAGGATGATTCTCTTCTTTTTCTCAACTGTTTCTGTTTTTTAGTATTCCCAAAAGAAAATAATTTTTTTTAAATAATCTTGAAAAATAAAATAATTAATTTTTTCCCTGCATGTATAAAACATTATGAAAATAAAATAATAAAATAAAATAATTTTTTTATTTTTTTAAAAATACAAAATATAAAACATTATAAAAAATAAGACATATATATTTATAATTAAAAAATATTATTATAATTATATTTTTAAAAAATAAAATTTTATGAAAAAATAAAAAGTATTCCAATTTCATTTTTTTTAACAAATAATTTCAAAAAAAATTAAATTTTAATTCCGATTTCATAGTTAACCAAATAATAAATATAAATACTCATTCTCATTTACATTCTCCTCAATTCCCATTTCCATTCTAAACCTTAAACCAAACGCGGCCTAAATTAATTTATAGTTGCAGTGGAAACACTTGCCTTAGTTGTATTTTGATGACCCATAAAATGTCTGGCAGTTTTTTTCTTTTCCTTCTTACAATCTCTAGTGTGTTTTAATTTTTCATCATACTTAACATAAAATTAATTTTTATCTGCATTTTATGATTAGCACTCACTCAAAAAATTAACATTGTCGTTCAAAAAGAAAAAAAAAACATCATAGGCATTCGAACAGGTAATCTTTATCTGCCGTGTAATGTTCTCACATAGAAACTCAATGCAACCTTACATTATTTTTTATTTTAATTTATTTTGTATTTTGGAAGACTTTTGTCTATTCTAAATAGACACTGCTACAAATAATTATTGAATAAATAACTCAAAGAAAAATAGTCTCATTTATCTTCAACTATACATCAATTTTTTAAATAATTTCATTTTTTAATTTATATCAATTTAGACAATTAACTTTTCAATTTTTTCAACTTTTGTTGTACATTCTTGACAACCATGGCCACTTTTTTTTAAACTTATTTCATTCTAAATGTTCTTCGGTGGATTGTCAATAAAGCATTAGTTTGACAGATCAATTAAGTTACAAAGCAGATAAATTACATATATTAAAAAAACAAATTGAAATCTAAAGATGATTTAATTGGTAAACCAATATTTATTGGTAGTTGCAAGGTAGTTCCACAGGTTTCCCCCCTTAGTTCTGAGTGGAAGGATGCGACAGTCAGAAAAGAAAGTTACAGGGGAAATTTAGTTATGGATGAATATTTATGTTGTGCAATGATTCCTTTTATTGGTAGTTGCAAGGTAGTTCCACAGGTTTCCCCATGGGTCGACGGATTTAGTATGCTGTGGCGGTTTCCTCATCTCATTATAATGGCAGTTTTCAAATTTTGAATCTCCCCTTACTTAGGGAGAGCTACGGCTAGGGCGACTTGAAAAGATGCGAGGGTTTTCTTTGAACATACGAAGGCACACAATGGATTTTTCACTTTTGTCAATAGGCTAGGATTAGTGATTTTTGGGGACATGCCCGATATAGATAAGGCTTGGAGGAATAAGTTTCTAGTGGCTAGATGGAATGAGGAGAGTTCTAGGTCAGAGTGGGGTTTCAGCATGGAATGGGCGGATGCGCCTCAGGAAGCGAAAGAACTACCCTTGTTGAACCAAAAATAATTGTCTGATGTTTAAAAGATCCTAGAGCAGAAGAAATGCTTTAAAATCCAAAATATAATAAGTGGGGCCTCTTTAGATGATTCTGGTGGGTAGTTGGCAAGGTTATTTTAATGTGTAAGTGTTAACTTTGTGTATTTGTTTTGGTTCGATAATGCTAGCTTGAAATCTTTTGCAATTTTTTTGGACAACATGAGTTTCAGCAGACCTTTGAAGTTTGATTTGTCAACCAGTGACATTATCCTCAAGGCAAGACTGACAAGCCAGCGTAAAGCAAGCTCATCCAAAGGAGCCTCTAAGACGGCCTCTGACCCTGCAACTGCTGGTGAGGGGAGGACTGTCTCCTAGTCTGGAATAATGATAAGAGGGATGGCTGTCTCTGTGAAGATACAAGAACCTTCCTCTGAGGCGGGAAAACAAATAAAAGGGAGAAGTCTTCCTCCTTCTAGAAAATTAAAGAGGAAGAAGAGAGAGAGAAATCCCTTTGACATGATAGACCTGACCCTATCTTCAGATTCAGACAGTGAGGATGAGCCCCTTTCTCACAGGTCCAAGCACCCAGCTAGGCTGGCTCCCAAGGCGTTGGTTGAAAAGCTAGCCCAGGGAGATACGACTCTTCTAAGAGAGGGTGATCCAGAGTTTAATTTGTCTGATGATACCAAGGTGGAGATATGCCCTGAGACTCTAGTGCAATGAGTGGCTGCTTCCATCATCAACAAGTTCCTAGGTGTCGGTTTCTTTATGCAAGATGGTGCTGTTCATAGTTTGTTTTGGAACCTGTATGCAGGTTCTTCAGAGCATGCAACTTTCTATGATAGAGCCCCCTCTGACTTGAGGACGCAAGCGGTGGACATGGCTTAATTTGTAAGATGTTTTCTCATCTTTATTTTTTCTCTTGATGATTTTACGTGTTCTCTCTTGTTCACATTTTATCTCTCGGCTTAACTAGTTATTCTCATCCTGGTCTTCTTTCTTTCTTCTCCTTTTTTTTTCAGCTGTGTGGGGTATTGTACGAACATGACATGCAGGCTCGAGTGATTGTTGTGGATACCAATAGAGTCTGTGAAGAGAGCTTGAGGTTGAAAGCCGATCTGAGCAATTTCAAGGACAAGTATGATAAGATGTCTATCCAACTTAAGGAGTTAGAGGTCGCAGGTGCCAGGATAGAAAACGAGTGGCTTCGCTAGAAGGGCATGGAGGTCTCATTGAAAGAAGAGGCTGATAGGCTCAAAGGTGAACTATCCCGGCGGGAGGTTGAAAGAAGGCTGCCATTGATAAGGCTATAGAGGATTTTCAGCAGTTATATGATTTCAAAGACCAAATTACTTGTTACGCCTCGAGCTTCTATTCAAGGGGCTGGTTTGACTTCTTAGACAAGGCTAGGGCTCCCTTTTCTGATGCAGATTTCTCCCCTTTTAAAGTTATAGGGGGTGATGAGGATAGCGCGCCAAGAGTGGAATAGACTTCATTGGAGGGAATGGACATAAAGTGTCAAGATGCTGACGCCATTCTTCACAGAGGAGAGGGTCCAGCTGGGACCCAAGAGATTACCAAGGAGAGTGCCCCGGTGACCGGCGATTCTGCTATTGATCTTTCTACTCCAACTATTGAGGCCGATGGCGAAGGGTGCATAATCTTAGCTTTTCCTATGTTTATAATATAACAATGTTTTTGTATTCTTTTCTCTATATTAAATTTCTTTTGAAGTAATATTTATGTATTTATAAATGGGATGTTTATGACTTACTTTATCTTGATATATGGGGATGTTTTGCATCAAAATGTAAATGCCTTGACTTTTCCGCATGGAATTTGGTTTTTAGCTATATTTTATGAACGACATTATGCATAAGGGTGGCATGCCTATCACTCTTTTCTAGAGATAATATATTTATTTAATATAGAATGCATTCTTTTTGTTTTAATGACTCTTTTTATAAGAGTATTTTTGCCCAGTTTGGCTTATATTGACCTTTGGTCACTTGGGCGAGGCCCGGTGTCACTTGAATAGTTTTTCTCGATGCTTATTCTATGGAAAACATAAATTTTGATGTCAAGATAAACGTCCTTCATTGGGGAGAGGGAAGTTCCCTACTAAAATATATAATTTAGGTAGCGAGCTTGCTGCTATTGAGCGCTAAGCATGATGTCTAGTGAACTTTTAAAAAAGGAGGCCTAATGGCTATTTTGTTTACAAATGGAGGCCTAGGGGCCGATCTATTTACTGATAGTAAACCTTTAGGTGTTGTACGTTCCAGGTGTGGGGGAGGTGATTCCCCTCTAAGTCGGCCAGGTAATGAGTCCTTGCTTTGAAAGTCCCCATAATGCGGAAGGGACCATCCCAATTTGGAGAGAGTTTGCCTTACCCCTCTCTTTTGTCGGTGGCACTTAGGTTCTAAAGCACCCAATCTCCTATTCGTAAGGATCTGGTTTTGACTTTGGAGTTGAAGTATTGGGCAACCTTCCTTTGTTGGGCATCTATTCTCATTGAGGCTTCTTCCCTGAATCCTTCAAGCAAGTCTAATTTCACTCAAATTTCTTCACCTTTTTGAGTTAAATTACAACATTGTACCTTTATAGATGACATTCCTATTTCTATAGGTATCACAACTTCTATCCCGAAGGTGAGGGCAAAGTGTGTCTCCCATGTAGAACACCGCGACATTGTCCTATATGACCAAAGCACATTAGGCAATTCTTCAACCCAATTGGTCTTGGCTCTTTCTAACTTCTTTTTCAAACCTTACAATATGACTCTGTTAGAAACTTCTGCTAGGTTGTTCGTCTGGGAGTGTGAGACAAAGCTAAACCGATGATCGATCTTTAAACCGGAGGTGAACTCTTTGAATTTCTCACAATCAAACTGCTTGCCATTATCAGAGAATAAAATTTTAGGGACATTGAAGTGGCATACAACCTCCTTCCATAGGAAGTTTATGACTTTCTGGGTAGTAATAGTGGCTAGTGCTTCAGCTTCAACTCACTTGGTGAAATAATCCACCACCAAAATCACAAATCATTTTTGGCCGGTTACTACTAGAAAAGGACCCAAGATGTCTACTCCCCATTGGGCGAAAGGCCATGGGACTAGAATGGAAGGCCATGGGACTGGAATGGCACTCATCGCATTGGGAGGTACGTGTATAAGGTTGGTGAACCGCTGGCAGGCATCACACCTTTTGAAATGATCAGTTGCGTCTCTCTTCATCGTGGGCTAAAAATACCCTTCCTTATCTGGCTAACATATTTGATAAGGATCGCCCACCTGTGTGTGTGCCACAAACCCTTTCATGGACCTCTTTCATGGCATAGTCTGCTTCCGTGGGTGTTAAGCATTGTAGCAATGACATATGGAATCCCCTCTTGTATAGCTTTCCCTCTAGCAAGATGAAGCGAGACACTCTGAGGGAGAGTTTAAAGGCTTTATTTCTGTCAAGGGGGAGTTCCCCTGTCTCTAAATATTTCACAATCGGATCCATCCAGCAAGTTTTAGTGTTGCATGGGAATACTTCACAAGAATGGGCTATGCTTGGCGTGTTAATGATTTTTGCTCTTACTTCTGAGGGTAAAAATTCTATTTGGGAGGTAGCCATTTTGCTGAGTCGGTCTACCTGACAGTTCTCCCCTCTGGGTATTCTGACAATATAGACAGGTATTTGCCATTCTTTGTACTTCCTCAAAATTTCTTTGACCTTCTAGAGATAAGCATTCATGGTTTCATCTTTGGATTCAAATGTTCCATTAACTTGATTCACCACCAATTCAGAATCAGTGTGAACCTTCAGATCTAACACTCCTATAGCTTCAGCTAGGAGGAGCCCTTTTATCACTGCTTCATATTTGGAGAAATTATTGGAAGTTAGGAAGGAGAATTTTAGTGCAAATTCCACTATAAACCCTTGAGGTTTTTTAAAGAAAATTCCAGCCCCTCCTCCCAGTGAGATGCAAGATCCATCGACATACATATTCCATTTTTAAGTACTGTGAGATGAAGTACTTGGATCAACGGATGTTTTAGCTATTTTCTTTCCACTTTCATTTTTGGTTGTGTCCTTCTCATTAAAACAACATTCAGCGATAAAGTCTATCAGGCTTTGAGCTTTAATGGCTTGTCTGGGTTCTTATTTCTGCCTGTAACCGCCTATCTCTATGGCCCACATCATTATTCTTCCTTTAATAGAGGGTCTTTGCAAAGCACGCCTGAGTGGGGTGTCAGTCCGGACTATCCCCTGATGACCCAGAAGGTAAACCCTAAATTTCCTCACAGTTGTCAATAGGGCATAAGCCAATTTCACTATTTTAGAGTAATTCAGTTTTGCTCCTTTCAGTACCCTGATGACTTAATACACTAGTTTTTGAATTTGATTTTCTTCTCTTGCCAATACCGCACTTACCGCTTGGTCAGAAGCGGAAACATAGATGAATAAATCCTCTCCCTAGATAGGGCGACTCAAGACTTGTGAAGATTGTAAATGTTCTTTGAGCTCTCCAAGGGCCTTTTCACATGCATCTGTCCATACGAATGTAGAAGACTTCCTCAATCTTTTGAAAAAGGGCAAGCACCTCTCAGCGAATTTTGATATGAAGCGATGAAGAGCCACTATTCTCCCAGTCAATCTCTGAATGTCTTTGAGACTTGACGGAGAAGGCATTTCCGGTATAGCTTGTATCTTCTCCAGATTAGGTTCTATTCCCCTGTCGCTTACCATATAACCTAGAAATTTTCCCCCTATGATGAAAAAATAACATTTTTGGGGTTTAACTTCATCCCATAATTATCTAGCACATTGAAGACCTCCTCAAAATCCTGTAAATGTTACTCAAAGCTCTTGCTCTTGACAATCATGTCATCTATATAAGCTTTCAAGTTTCTTCCCAGCTGGTCTTTGAAAATCTTGTTGACTAGGCGTTGGTAAGTGGCTTCTACATTCTTTAGGCTGAATGGTATAACCTTATAGTAATAAGTCCCTTTCTCAGTGATAAAAGCAGTCTTCTTTTCATCTGCTTTGTTCATAGGGATCTGGAGGTATCCAGACAGGGCGTCCATCGATGTGAGGAATTTAAATCCCGCAGTTGCATCAACCAGTTTATCTATGGAGGGAAGAGGGAAGCAATCTTTAAGACAAGCCTTATTTAAATCAGTGAAGTCTATACAAAACCTCCATTTTCCACTCTCCCCTTTTTTACAAGCATGACATTGGCCAACCATGTGTGGTAGGTCACCTCTCTAATGAATCCAGCCTCAATAAGTTTATCTATCTCTCTATTGATAGCCTCCTATTTATGTGGGGGAAAGAAGCGTTTCCTTTGTTGTACGGGAGATATGCTGGAGTCTACGTTAAGCTTATAATTCATCACTTCTAGGCATATGCCCGACATGTCACTTGGTTTGAAGGCAAAAGTGGATGCATACTTTCTGAGGAATTCTCCTACAAGGACCTTCTGCTCTGGAGTTAGACAGGTATTCACCTTAGTACGCCTATCTGGATAATCAAGGGTGAGATTGTACGATTCCAATTCACCTACTAGTTCAATGCATTGGTCGGTGATGCCTCCTTCAACATCAAGCTCCTGGCAAAGAAATACCTCCTTGTCCTCTAGTGCTTGTAAGGAGACAGAGTAGTGATACTTGGCTTCCATCTGTCTTCCCGTAATGGTGATAGGACCATCCTCCAAGGACATTTTCATACACAAATACCTTATACAAGTGATGGCACATAAGTCATATAGGATAGGTCTCCTGATGATTGCGTTATAAGCTGTAGAGACTTTGGCCACAATAAATTCTGCCATTATTGTTCTTCCTTTGACAATGTGCCCTTCTTCTGATGTTTCTCCTAAAGTAATGGGAAATATTATCTTCCCTTCGATTAGAATAGGAATGTCTTCTATCCCCTTCAGATTAGAATGCATTGGTTTAAGGCATTTGTAAGCACCCAATTTCGAGATGATTAGAGTATAGATGCGAAAGAGGACTCCGATGATGAAAATTTGTTGTAAATAGGTTTCTAGTATTTGAATTTCAGATCCCAAGGCTTGATTGCATTTTTACGGACTAAATTGAAAAGTCTCTTTTTCTTCAGGTGTCTTTTTGTAATTAAATGTTAAAAAAATCGGAAGAGTGAATTTCCGATCGAAAATCCAGAATTCTGTTCGGAATTCCAGATTTTTGATCAGAAATCGCGAATTCCGGTCGAAAATCCAAAATTCCAATCGGAAATATAGAATTCTGATCGCAAATGTACTATTCTGATGTGTGAATATTTGATTTTTTTTGTAATTTTTGTTTATTTTTCTTAAATTTGATTGGTTGAAAATTTAAATTAAAATGAGATAATGAGATAATGATTTAAATTATCTTGTTTTTTTAGATAAATTTATTTATTTATTTATTATTTATCCCGTGATTATCAATCACAGAGGGAGTTTTGTTATTTAGTTTTACTAAATCACGTTGTTAGAAGGGTGATCTGATAAAAACCTAGAGATGCAGAAGAAAAAAAAAAGAAAGGAACGGAAAAAAAAAAGGAAAAAAAGAGAGTGACGGAAAAAGAGTGAAGGTTTTCTTTTCTGAAAGAATTTTTCCGTAAAGGTTTTTTCTGGAAAAACAGAAAGAAATAAAAAGACCTTTCTTTTCTCTACGAGATTTAAGATTTTTCTTTTGGGAAAAGCAATCAAAGCCTAGAATTGAGAAGATCAATACTGCAGATCTATTCAAACGGTGAATCAAACAAAGCCTCTGAGGAGCTAATCAATATTGCATCTCTGCGTTTGATCCTTTCCTTTTACTTTATTTATTTTCATTTTTTATTATTTGTTTTTTATGTTTATTCTAATCGGTTTTTGATTTTTTTATTCTGTTTCTTTTATTATGGTGGTGGAAACATTCTATACCATGAAGATGAGATTGAACAGATTAGATCCATGAAGGTCCATGGAATGCCATGGATTAATCCCTGTTAAAATAACTTTGTTTTAGGTTTATTTTATTTTCTGCGTTTTGGTGGTAATTGCGTTGTGTATTTATTTTTGATTTTTGAGCATGTAATTATTATTATACGTAGGGATTGTAATAGCCCCAGTAGAGGGAAAATAGTGGAATTTTAATTTTCTGTATTTTAAAATCAATTAGTAAATTAGGTTTATTTGGTAAATTTTAATTAAAATCAATGGTGGCTTTAGATTAATTTAGGTTGTATGTAATTAAAATTAGGGTTAGAAATATCACAG
>CATIWM010395536.1:0-14575 GCA_949671775.1 Mallotus repandus
TATGTATGTATGTATGTATATATGTATGTATATATATATACATATATCTATATATATATACATTTATATTAGTATTTATTTATTTCCTAATTTATTTAAGGTAAGAGTTATCTAAATAAGAAGGAAAGGATTCTAATTTGGAATTAGAATCAAAGTAGAAAAGGAAATCTAATCTTACCAAAACTGTTTTGGTAAGAGAAACCCTAGGTAGGATGTATATATAAAAACATCTCTTTCTCTAGGGTTTGTTAAGCCACATTCTCTTTCTTCCTCTACTATTTCTTGTGAGAAAAATACATAAAGTGTTGTGAAACAACACAAGTTCTAGCAGACCTACTTCACTTGGGATCACCTTGTTCGTGTGGATACCGTAGAGGGTGTGACCTTTTGGTGATGTCTCACTTCGACAAAGGAATACGTAAAGCTCGAGGTAGGGTGTCACTGGTGTGAACCCCCTCTCTTCCTTCCTACGTTCTTGCCTAAAAATTGTGTTGGTGAGTTTTGGAAAACCCTCTCAATTGATCTAATTTGAATTACATGGATTCAGATTATGGGTTTTTCGTGGTTAAAAGTTTTATTTTCCGCTGTGCTATGGATCACGAAACCCAACATTTAGATCACTTGTTTAGTTCATATTAAGTTGCAAAACAAATGGGAAACCAACATAGAAAATTCAAATTACAATAATCCATCAGGTTTGACTTCCTTCGAGCATGAAGTTTTTTGTAAATCGATCCATTAAATTCTATTATTGATCATCTTAATTTTTTTTGAATATTTGTTTAGAAACTTTAACCAAATCCATGGAAAATTATTATGAACAATTAAGAGAATTGACTCTAAGATAGAGTGAGTTTGAGAATTATTTTCTCAAAAACAAATAATCGTTGGATTCTATTGCTATCTCTCGATATTTTATAAGTTGAAAGAATTTAGATTTTCAAGATCTAATATTTCTTGAGCCCTGAGTAGCTCTTTGTTTCCACCTAAGAAAGAGCTTACTTATCCTAAATGGTATCAGAGCCATGGAAAAAGGTGAATTTTTAAATTTCTTTGTAACAATGGACTAAATTGAAAAATTGAAAAAAGAAGGACTAAATATTTTTGAGGATACCATTTTGAAAATAAAATCAAAGTTACGATATTAAAAAGATACAAATCAAAGATAAAAGAACCAATTTAAAATTCTATGCCAACTTAAAATTCTATGTAAAGTTAAGGTACCTAGAATATAATTTACCCTATATCTCACATTACATTATGTTTTCTCTTAAAATTTTTTTATCCCAATCATTAGGTTATAAGATTATTTAATATGCGTCAGTGAGGGAGCAGTCAAGTGGTAACTCCTCTCTAAGGGCATCTTGAGTTGTAGGGTTCGATTCCTACCGTCGTTGTTTTTAAAGGGGAGGGTTGCCCCTTGTTGATATTAATGCTAAGGTCATATGACCTCCAATTTACCAAAAAAAAAAAAAAAATTTAATATGCTGTTAATGTTATCTCCAAAAACATCTTTAGTCAATGATGCTTGTTTGATGGTCAAAATTATAGACACAAATATTTGTGGGGTTTTAAATTTGAGACCTTAACTGGTATTTCCATCCCATTATATTTATGACAAAAAAAAAAAAACCTTATAATATGTTGGAGTTAGTTTATTTATTATCAATTAGGTTAGAGTTGAGCTTTGAGTTTTTTTTAACTAGTTTCATATTTAATTTATTAACTATTAAATCATACCTTAAACAAGTTTATTATCTCACATGTTATTTATGAGCAGCTAAAGAACATAAATAAATTTAAAAAATGTAAACTATAAATTAAAATTATTTAATTAAAATTGAAAATAATTTATTTATTAAAATATAATATTTAATATTAAACTATTGGTATATTAGAATCATGTGTTGTTTCACGAATTTTATATCAAAATTTTTCCACAGATTTTGTGAGTCAAATTTTATATAATTTGATATTGATTTGTTTATTAAATAATTTGAAATTTTTTTTGATAGACAACATGGTTGTGTGAAAGTCTTGGTATTTTGGTCCAAAACACGAGCCAATTGAAACACTTTTCTTGTTTCATCAACAAACCTTTTAATAGCTGTAAGGCCGTCACAATTACTGTTAAAATTTCTTAAGATAGTCATCTAAGGAGATATTACCCTTTTTCAATGACATTAGAGTATCATTCAACACCATTTCTTTTACAACGATGGTGGGAAGAATCATTTCTTCAACATATTTCCATATCTTCAAGGCTAAGTTGACATTTTCTAGAGAGATGAGCACTTATGGACAGGTATTGCTCAATATTCAAGCCTTGGGAAGTCTTTCATTTTTTGCCTAGACAAGTGATCCGGATTCAGTTCGGGCTCGCCATTTTCTTTGGTGACCTCTTTTGTTGGTTTCTTGTTTTCAATTAGGTGGTCTGCCATGTTGATGATTTGAATCAATGGCTCCATTTGAAATCGCCGAAGCACGTAATTGGAGTTATTTAATTTTAAAGAGATAAAACTGTTGCATTGGTGTAGAGTTTGATCAGAGAGCTCTATTTCAAGGGAAGTTTTGACGGTATTTAATGAGGCCATGGGAATTGTATTTCTTGATCCTTTGACCAGCTCTGATACCATGAAATAATTCAAAGAAAAGAATAATTCTCATTCCTTGGTTGTGTAAGAAATACAACAACCATTTTATATAATTAGGTTACAAAGGATGTTTGAGTATTATAAAGGAAAGAGAATAAAAATGCAAGGAGATTATGGAGGAGAATCAGTCGTGACTGAGGTTGGTTCACTCCAATGTGTATATAAATGGTAGTGCTCTCTGTGAGCTCGAATATTCTCAATATAGAATGATTTTAATCTTTCCCCAATACCATAATCCACCTATATTAATACTCTCACCCACATCTCCTCCCTCTTTAATGGCCTCATTTGGTAAAGTCCTTAAACTACTCACTACAAGCAACTAGAAACATGAAGAACCTATATGCACTTTGGAACTATCGTTCTTTGAAGAACCACCTTCTGAATAGCTTAAAAACTATCTAGTGAGGAAAATTCTCAGCTCCAGAATATACACAACAAATGTCTTGCTGAGTATTCTAGCTCAAGTTTGGAGCTTTACTATTGATCTTCAAGTCCAAGATTTGAGATCCAAAAATACCTTATTGTTTGTGCTCAGTGGCTTCTTTAACCACATCACTAAGAACTGTCCAGTCTTTGTAATCGAGGAGGAAATTTTGCTTAGGGTCAATAGCAATGATGACCTTGGATTAATATTGAACCATTGAGAAAAGCAATCTCTCGCCTCCCACCGCCTACCATCGTCAGAATTACAATAGCTGCCCTCTCAGAAGGCATTGATAAGTTTTCCTTGGAAACTACCACGCAGGCGTGTCTACCTCAACTGCCTTTAAGTGTGAGTGATCAGATCCAGCTCCTAGAATTGTTAGACTCGTGTGATGAGGAATGTTCTAAAGTAGATAATCAATTGCCTATGATTGCACCAGCTAGCCTAATCTCACATGTCAGCCACCCTATATGGATCAACAATGATGAGAGCATTGGGGCCAAAGAAAAAAAATTTACTCTCAAACAAATTGGGCCACACATTAAAAGGAAAGAGACTAAGGTGTAAGTGTTTATTCAATAAGCTTTAAGCTACACTTCATTTTGGTATGTATTAGTTAAATAATAGTTTCAGACACTTTAGATCATTTTAGTCTTTTTGAACTTATTTTGTTTGCTCCTATTTTCAGTCATAGTCAAAACTCACTTTAGTTAGGAGGAATTAGCCCTATGTTTCAGAAAATTTTTATAGTTTGAATTGAGGACTAGGCTCATGGACATATTGGTTTAGCCTAGATTTATTTTGTTTTGGGATTGTTCCCCTTGTTGTTGTTCTCTTACTAGCATTCAAGCGAGTACTCTTGTTGTAATGTCATTCCTTTGAGAAAAAAAAAAAAGAAATCAATCGTGACTATGTGTATAGATAAAGGAGCTTTGTTGTTGCTATCTTCAACATACATGTATAAAAGTTCATTAATTATTATGTGCTAGTTAACCCTATGAGAAATTATATATTTATATATATAAATCACTGTTTTTGTTAACGGGTGGAGTAGAATGGGTCATGGGATTTGCATAAAAACTTGACTTAGAAACCACCACGAGTGTTCATGAATGAATCCTATGTTACGACGACGTTTATTTGGTCCCATATTGTCCACATATCAACGTGTCAGAAAATCCAGTTCCGCTAATATGGATTTTTACACACACAGACTGCAGGTTTTTATCTAAATGAATTTTCTGCATTAAGTTTTTTTGGGTTGTGATTCAACTAAAAATAAATTATTCACACTAAAATTTTAAAGACTATTTAAAAAATATTAATTAATAAAAATTATCAAATTTATGCGAGCCAGATAATTTTTAAAATTATTAAAAATTAAATATTTTAGTTGCTTTTAAAGTATTAATAGATAAACAGTTTGATTTTATATAAATTAATAGTTCGATCTTGCCTTTTTTATAATAAAAAATTTAAATAAATTAATATATTTTAGATGCATGAAGAATTTCAGTAATGAAATTCAATAACATATTAGAAATTATTTTTGTAATAATTCTTAAATTTCTTCATAAAAATAACACATTCTGCCATATTAATATACTAAAAAACTCATGTTTTTAATTTCTTTAAAGCATAATTAATTAATTAGACTATATATCTTAGAAATTTAATTTTTAATTGATTTTCAATTTATTTTTTAATTTTTTATATTTTAAATAAAACCTTTATACATTTTAATTTTGTATATGATATAACATTTTTTTGGTTTTTTTGAGAACACTCATGCATAATTGTGTAAATTTAAATAACACAAATCTTTTTTTTAGTTGTTATTTTTCGAATTATTAGTCATTATTCATTTATTTTCAAAGAAAAAAATTTCTTAATTTATATGAAAATATTTTAAAATTCATTTACAAATAAACTAAAAATTAACATTAAAATGCTTTCTATTTTTCTTTTTTCAACCAAAAAAAAAGAGTATTTTCCAAAACAAAAAAGTATAAAAATGCTCAAAGCGCACTCATTGCAGTTAGCTGTTGATCATGCAAATCAACTGAAAACAAAAGACAGGTTGACTAACCGACGCCGTTTCTGTATACATAACGAAACAAAACGGGAGAAGCGCGTCCTGGTCAAATCGTTCTCTTCCAACTCGCCTTCTTCTTCTTCTTCTTCTTCTTCTTCAGAACAGCTCAAATTGATACCACACAATCCAGATCCGGCGTCGTTTATTCTCCGATCGAAACGTAACTCCCTGCAGTTTTTTCCTTCAATCATCTCCGTAAATTATCGAATTTTCTAGGGTTTAATTCTCACACATTTCCTGTTTCAGATTCTTCTCCTCAAAATAAAATCAATGAGTTTTGTGTTTCGAGGAACAAGAACTGATTTAGAAAATGGCTTCCAAGGCTTCATCCCTGATCGCCGAGCCGTGGTAATTTTTCTCATTAATTAATTAATTATTATTTTTAAAATTTTTGTCTTGTAAAATGTTGCTGATAATTATGTTTTGATTCTTAAAAAAAAAAAACAGCGCGTGCAAGCAACACGGCCGGTTAATTCGAATTCTCTTGTGTTTCTAGTCACAGGTATTTTCTTTTAATTTTTACAACATTTTGGATTCTTGTTGATTAATGTTAAATTTTTTTGTTTGATTTGTTTTAATTAATGTAATGATGTTGCAGTTCTTTTGTTATTTATGATACTGAATTCACAGCAAATGTCGCCGAATTTTCTGGTAATGTTTTATGTTTTTGTTTGAAGAAATGTCAATGTTTCTGGTTAATCATAGTATTCATGTTGTCGGTGTGTCAATGTAGCTTTGGCTAGTGCTTGGTGTGTTTTTGATGGCTACAACGTTGAGGATGTACGCCACATGTCAGCAACTTCAAGCGCAAGCTCAGGCTCATGCTGCTATGGCTAGTGGTCTTCTTGGTCATACGGAATTACGTTTACATATGCCTCCATCTATTGCGCTTGCTACTAGAGGTCGTTTACAAGGGCTTAGACTTCAACTTGCACTTCTCGATCGTGAATTTGATGACTTAGGTAAGGGATTATATTCAATTGCTATGGGATAGTATCTGTTTGGCATTTGATGAGGAGGGTTGTTTATGTAACTTTGATTTTCTGTAGATTATGAGACTTTGAGAGCGTTGGATTCGGATAATGTTCCCTCCACTGCATCAATGAGTGAGGAAGAGATAAATGCCCTCCCGGTTCACAAGTATAAGGTCACTTCTCTTCAAACGTAAGTTTTTGAGTTTGATTTGATTGACACCGTATCTAATTCAAGACTGCTTCTTTGTGTGCTGGTGTTGAACAGAAACTTGAAATCTACACTTATATATTGTTTTGGAATTTGACATCCTCTGTAACTGTATGCACTTTTTCCTTTGGATATAAAATAATCACACATTTTTGTCCCTGACATAAATGAAGAGTTATAGTTAAATTATTGTAATTCTTTATTCTCCTGGTAAATTGTTGGCAGACCTTTAATTCTCTAGTTTTGAGGATTTTTCTTTATGTGTTACATTTGCATTTCATTGCTGTGGTTATTAGATTCAATTATTCTCTCCTTTTGTGTTTTAACTTTTGTTTGACAAATTCCTTTGGAAGAAAGAAAACACTGATTTCGCTGACTTTGATTTTGCATTTTTCATTTGTTATTTATTTATAGTTTGCCTAGCTTTGTTTGCTTATGCTTTTGGCTGCCGATTAATTTGAATATTGGATGACCTAATGGCTTCTTTCATAAGATACGTTTTGTGACAGAAATTTCATTTTAATGTGCTAATCTTGGCAATCAGCTTTTTGTTTTTTGGTGAATTTCTTGTCCCAATTTCACCAAGTCTTATTGATGGTGTGACATAGTGCATGGGAAAGCAAATTATGTCAACTTCATTTCAACTAAATTCAAGCCAACAAAGCCTCATGGATCTGAGCCCTACTTGTTTGAACCAAAATAGACTAAATAGAGGCAACTGGTTGGGAGTTTTAGAATTCAGATATGTGTCTTGCCTCTTGGTTGTACTTGTATGTGTAGCGATGGTGTGATCAGGCAGGGAAATTAAGTTGTATCAAATATTTTGATTGTCTGTAACATCCGAAAAGTGGAAAAAGCTGGGTTGACGTAGCTGACCTTGACAAATTTCATCTGAGCTATAGGGGGATGTAAGTCTCAATGGAAAATCTGGAGTTTTCTCTTGACAGTCAAATAAATACAGTGCTTTAATTTGTTTGTCTTAAAATCAGTGTTAAAGATATAACACTTGTTATTTTATTGTCATATTGCAGAAATTGTTTTCAATATATTGAAATTCTTATAAAAATGCTTGACTATATGTGGTTATTTATAACTTGACACCATGCTGTTTTTTTTTTTTTGGGGACAGCGGTGTCTCTTCAATGCAACAAGCCTCATCTTCTATCGTGGCCGAGGTACTTCTTTCTATTTGTCTAATAAGTTTAATTGTCATATTGCAGCCTCATATTACACATGTTGATACCTAAGACTCTTGTTTTACCTCTCCAGTTAGTCTTTTCTTGCTTAAATGGTATCTTCAATTATTTACATATGTATTGTGTGAGATTGGCATGGTATACTCACTGGCTTAACAGACTTTCTTTGCCTTCTGTGAGTACTGAATAAAGATATATTCTGGTGGAGAGTCCAATATAAAAAAGTTTGTCCAAATGCCAATACATTTACGTAATAGTGCAGGCATCTCTTTGGTCCCCCTTGCTTTCCAACCTGGGAGCATTAGCCCATCTGGTACATTAATACATGCTCCTATGGCCATTCCAATCTTTTCCCCATTCTCAATCTGTATCTTGTTTGTTCTAGAAACATGTGTTCCTGTTCCATCTTTTCTGGAATCTCCTTTCTTGGAAGAAATAAAGCTCCAGAAGGAATACAAAAATCTAATTCATTCGATGAGTCTAACTGCATCCGTGGCTCTATCCTCTTGAAATGAAAGCAGAATTAAAATGTTGGAACCAGTGATAGTGATTTCAGTCAGTAGCATCTTGATGGTTTGGCTAGTTGGAGTATGGTAAAACTCTGAAGTTGATGCTAATACATCTCAAGAAATATATGATTTATTTAAGCTTCTGGTGATCAACCCTATATGGGATATTGATATTGGATTCCTATTTGAGAATTGTATCCGTAAAACTAGTGATAGGCTACAGCATTTGATCACGGCTGTATCATGTTATTACATCAAACTTGATTGCATTTTTCTTATTCGAATGAAATTCTCTATTATTTAGTTTGTTTTGTTCAAGAGTTTGATTCAGCTATTTTTTTTCTCAGCCAAAGAAACAAGATACTGTCACTACACTGGGAAGCATGAAGGGTTCAGAAGATGAGCTGACTTGCAGTGTGTGCTTGGAGCAAGTTAATGTGGGAGAATTAATCCGTACCTTGCCATGCTTGCATCAGGTACATCCTCTTGTTGCAGTTGTTTTGATTTGCTTGTACCTTTTTGCAGTATTAAATAGAACATCAATACTATTTCATATACCTGCAACCAAAAATTAGCTTATGAACAGATAATGGTCATTTAATTCGGCTGCATTCTTTTGCCTGTTGGGTTCTAGCTGAAGTGTTGAAGTGAGGTGTGCCTTTGTTTAAGGCCTATGAATGAAAATATAATGGATTTGAACTTGTTTAGTTCACTTCTTCCCACACTCTTGACCTCGTAAATTTTTAGTTAGAGCTGAATATCCTAAATTATCAATCCAGTTAAGTCACAATATATCTTGGATGAATCTCCAGTCAATTTTTGCATTTGTGACCTCATACAAGCACCTTCTCATTCTGCAGTTCCATGCTAATTGCATTGACCCATGGCTGCGGCAGCAAGGAACATGCCCCGTTTGCAAATTCAGAGCAGGATCTGGGTGGCATGAAAATGGACAGACTGGAGCGGATGCTTCTTACATGGTTTAACCACAGGCACGGGCCTATAGAGAATCAATTTGACATGCATACCTGTCCTCATAAGCCTATTTATCAAGGTGGAAGGTGTAATTTATATACATTTTGACATTTTTGATTTTAGGCTTTAAAGAAATTACAGAATTATGTATGATCATTTTTTTTTTTTTTTTGAGAAAAGAATCATGTATGATCATTGATCAAGTATCATTTATGCTTTTCTTTTCAGAAAAGGGGAAAAGAAAAAAGAAAGAAAGAAATTATAACATCAATACAAGCTGTGTAACTGCATTTAGCAAGTTTGCAATGAAAATCATATTTATATACGTGGGTCTATTAATTTTGTGTAAGAAAATATCATGTAGGATTCGAGGACATCCATCGAGTCTTCCATTTTTGTCGAAAAAATTCTATTATCCAATTGCTAGCAATGGGACAGAGTCCCAAGCATTGAGTTGCAGAATCTGAAATGTTATATCGGAAGCTTTAATTTCTTTGACTTCTATCTAGGGCTACTTGAACAATATGTACATCATTGAAACATTAGAGTACTACTGAGCCCTTCAAAATAAAATTAGTGCAAAGATCATTTTACAAAATACATGTTGATTTCACACGATTGCAGATGAGTTTCCTATATCTTACTCCAAAAAATCTAAAACTTTTACTAGAGCGAATGTGAAAAAGCCCTATTTTGATTTACCCTTTCCCTTTCCTTTCTTTGACTCTAGCTTGGCTTGCATGCGAGCTGCTGCAGCAGCTTTGGCTTCTTCTCTCCTTTTCTTCTCCTCCTCTTTTGCAGCAGCAGCAATCTCCCTTTGCTTCTTCAGCTCTCTGAAAGTAATTTCATTACCATATGAACCGATTATATAGGTGAAAAGAAAGAGAACAAAAAATTGAGAGGCACCTCGAAAGAAAGAAAATAGAGATGTGATATGTGCTTGCTTACTCAAGCCTAGCCCTCTCCTCTGAAACGCTATTCATGCTAGAGCCTTTACGGGGCTTGCAGGCTACTAACTCCACCTCGAAGATAAGTGTCGCACTGCATCAAATAAACACATTGATCAACAGAGATGTACAGTCTTATGTTCCCAAGGCAAATTGCCTAACACTCCTGTTAGTATTATCAAGAACCTTTGATGCACTTTGTACAATGACTATTGCTAAATTAAGCCAATGCACATAGAACTCATACTTTTAACTTAACTGATGATCTTAAATTTTAATTTTGTTCTTAAGTAGGCTACTATCAGGATATATAGCAAGTATTTCAGGACAATAAACTTTTAAGTATACAAAGCATAATAGGGCATTACTCTGGGGGAATATCTGGTGGGGATCCAGCACTCCCATAGGCATATTCTGGCTTGCACGTGATCTTTGCAACCTCCCCAACCTAGTATAAACAGGCAACATTTATTACAAACATGAAATGAAAAGCTTATTAATCTAAAATTGCATCAAGAAAGTAAATCTTGACCTTCATGGTTCTCAAAGCAATATCCCAAGCCTGGATTACAGAGCCACTTCCAACTTCAAATGAGAAAACAGTATTATCCTCATGCGTAGTATCAAAAACTTCACCACTCTCAGCGAGTGTACCTTCATAATGAACTGCTCAAAACAAGAATACATATATCAATCAGTGTTATTCTTAAGGATACTTCCGGTTGCTTTCAAAAGATTGGAGTGAGGAAAGAAATCAATGTATTTTTAGAACCAAGAACAGTTCCCCATTATCAAAAAAAGAATAGAAGCAACATTAAATGTATCATATTAGTCATTGGTGATCAAGAAGAAATACCATCAACAACAGGAAGATCCTCCGAAGGACCAACTGCACCAGCTTTTGCTTGCTTTAAGATTGTCTTAATGACACCTCCATCCCCAGATAAATCAATTGCATCACTCATGGTTTCATTTACTCTTAAAAGCCTGATAAGTGAAAAATAACATCAGATCATTCAAACCTAGACCAAAATAAGAGTTAGGAGAACAAATAAGCACCGTGACACTCACTTCTGCTTTCAACAAAAATAACAACATTCATCATCAAGTTATCTGCAATAACAGCACTGCTATACGCATCACGAACATCACCATAGAAAATCTTTCAGGAAATTCATACCTGAAAGTTGATTTTGTTTCTTTCTTTCACTTTAATTTCTTGAAACAAAGTTAAATTAGCCCCTTTTAACCATTCAAGAACTACCATCAACATCAAAATTTCAAAAAAACAAATCCCTTTCAACTTGAATAGTTCAAGATTCTGATTACCCTAAAACCCATTACTACTTTTTAAAAAAATTTCAAATTAAATGTAAACTATTCCGAATTTCACTGAATCAATTTCATCAAACTTAAACCACAGAGGAAATGAAATGAATAAAGATTAAAGAACAAAGCTTTAACTAAAAACAAACTCAAACGATGGAAATCCAAACCCCATTAGGGTTTTCTTCTGCCTATTCAAAGGTCAACAGTTCAACTACTTCGCTATCTCTACACTTAAAGAAAACAAATCCCATAAAATCCAAAGAGCAAACAAATTCAAACAGAAAATTATGAGATAAAAATTTAAACTTTTCATGATAAATTTTAATTTTATTAAGAACTAACCCGATTCAGAAAGAGCGTGCAGAGAATCAAAGACGAAACTGGGTAATGAGAAACGAAATATGGGAGAAAATTGGTGGCCATAGGCTTCTTGTAAGTGCAAAGCCGGCATTTTTTATTAGTAATATGATATGACAGCAAAAGCATTTTGATTCTTTGGGCTTTTTGGCCCAACTTGTCCTTTTTTTTTTAACATGACCAACTTATCCAACTTATCCAACTTATCCGCAATTTATTTCATAACTTTGTTTATATTGCAACATGGATAAAAGGTACATTGCATGTACGAAAACTAACACCTCTCTTTTTTTAATGCTCCTTACCATTTTTTTAACGTCTTGCTCTCTTCTCTGCATCTCTCGCTTTACTCTTCTTCGCATCATCCCTCCCTCTCTTGCAACATCGTTGATATCGTTGCCATCGCGTAGCTTCACCGACCCCGATCCAACTTCTTCGTTTTATCTGATTTCATCCCAATCTATCTACCTTTTTTTTTCTTTATCTGTGTTGCATAAAACTAAAATTGGTTGTTGTTTTGCTTGCTTCTATTGCAGCTGTTAAACGACCACAGATGGGTTTTGCTTCCTTCTACAGGTTCTTCTGTTTGATTTGGCTTGAGGACTTGATCGTCACTCGAATTCACTATATTTCTAAGATTACTTTTGCAGATGATACTTCACTGCTAATGGAAGCATTTCAGAAGATATTTGCTTATAAAAGCAGTAGGTATAACAGAATCAGGCATTGTAATTTGAGTTTGATTTTGCACAGTTGATGGATTTTTCATTTGATTAGATCTGGTATCATTTTGAGGCACTTGTTGTATAGAAGAAGATGTGGTATTATTGGGAAGCAGGAAGGAGGTCTTAAAGTTAAGAAGAAAGAAGCATTGAATTACACAGGTTCACTATCGAAGAAACAGAATAATGGGTCAAAACAGAGTAATGGAATGGAGAGTCTAGTGAGAGACATGATGAACTGTGATTTATTTGATGAAGAATGGGTGATGGGTGATTCATATCCATTTTAGAAGCCTAGGTCATGTTCACTAATCGATGAGCAGTTTAATTGTATTCCTAATGGTAGACTTTCTTTCTTTGACAGTGGATGAGCTTGTTCTTGATATAATTTTTTTTCTTTGACAGTGGATGAGCTTGTTCATGTTAGAACACTTGGCTATAATCAATGAACTTATGAAGTAGTGCAATGAATTTTTATTTTTTTGATGTTCTGGGTTCTGATTTTGTATGGTGACACTATGAATCTCAAGATAAAGGTTAATGAACTTTAAGGTTAACATTAATGAATCTGGTTTTATTTTTTGAGGTTCTGGGTTCTGATTTTGTAAGGTGACACCATGAATTTTAAGACAAAGGTTAATGAATTTTAAGGTGAACATCAATGAATTTATAGGTAAAAATAAATGAATCTGTAGTATATTCATTGATATTCACTTATATATTCATTGATTTTTCAATGAATATATAGGTGAAGAGTAATGAATATTCGCAAAAAAAAAAAAAAAGACGTTTGATGGAAAATAAAAAAGATGCGTATTTTTTTTTCTCACATACGGTGACATCATGAATTTCAAGACAAAGGTTAATGAATTTTAAGGTGAACATCAATGAATCTGTAGGTAAAGATAAATGAATCTGCAGTACATTTATTGATATTCACTTATATGTTCATTGATATTTCAATGAATATATAGGTGAAGAGTAATGAATATTTGCAAAAAAAAAAAAAGACATTTGATGGAAAATAAAAAAGACGCACGCATTTTTTTTCTCACACGTGTAATGACTCTGGTACATATTGCAACATGGATAGGGCTCCATGGCATAAGGACTGCAACTTGTCCTTCAATCTTTAAAATATTAGGATAATTAATCGCATTTCAGTATTTTGACCAAATTTTTTCTTTTATACAGTTTCACTTTTTTTCTCACATTTATCTCTTTGTGTTTTATACATACTTTTCTTCACATTTTTACAGTGTCATTATTATTTTATAATTATTTTATTTTTAATATTATTATGCTTTTATAAAAATCAAGATGGAAAATTATTGTTTTTCTTTTGTCTTACAAATGCTAAAAAAATCAACAAAGAACTTAAAAAGAAAAAAAATAAAAGCCTAAGCCAAACACAAACATACCGTTTTGTCAAAAAGTGCCAATGGATTATCCTGGGTTGTTAATTGTCCTTGCCACGCTTATAGCATGGGAAATGCCTTCATATTTGAGCAAAAGCTCTTGAGCAATGGTAGACGTGCTAGCTTTAGGGATCGCAACTGAATAAACGCAACCAATTCAATTTTATCATCTCCAACTCCATTTTCAAGTTCGGGAGATGATGATCCTTGAGATCTTTTTTATCTTTATAACAAGATCCGATCACCAATGCTAATTTTTTTATGTCCATCTCCCACTTTACTGGTAGGAAAAGAAGAAGAAGAAGAAGAAGAAGAAAAAGAAGAATAATATCTTTTTTTATCTTTATAACAAGATTCGATCACCAATGCTAATTTTTTTATGTTCATCTCCCACTTTACTGGTAACTTGTCTATTTATCATAATCTTAGGTTAATGCAAAATTTAAAACTTAAAACTAAATTGATAACTCATAGTTAAAGACATAAAATTTACCAAGTGAATAGCAAACTTTACCATTGAATTTATGAAAATTTATGAGTTAATATCCAAAAAAAAATGAAAGCAAGTAAAACTATGGTATCAACTCATAGCAACCCTTAAACCTATCATGCAAAAGATAGCAATTTTTTTTTAAGTACGAGTGCGTTTTACGCTCCATCTCGTAATTTTATTCTCTCTAACCAATCTTCTCACTTTTAGTAATCCCCTGCCGTTCTCGTATTACTAAGCATGGATACCGCTAAGTGAGTCCTTTGGATACTCT
>CATIWM010395576.1:0-10958 GCA_949671775.1 Mallotus repandus
TTCCTCCTACAATTTGGTTTGCCTATCCATCTAAGTATTTATCCTATTAATACAAAATTGCCGAAATCCCAGTGTTCGACACCCTACTCCTCTATACTAAGTCCTAGAGACTAGGGTAATACAATTTGACCCGCTTCAATAGAGCTAGTAAAAATTTTAAATTAATGAAGAAATATTAAGAGGTTAATTGAAAAATGAAACTCAAAATGAATTTTGTATGAAAGAAAATTGAGCAAATGACGCAAGTGATTTTAGGAAGTTCAAATTCTCAACTGATCCTACGTCTCTCACCTAATTTATCTGCAAATTAGGATTTTCAATCACACACTCCAATTTTATTTCCAAAATTGATTATAAGATGGTGTTTTCAGTGGCTCACACTAAAACTTATGGACTTATATTTTTCTAGGCTCAACATTAACCTTTCACAAAGTGTTTCAAGGTTAACACTCATCCTATTTTCAAGTGTTTTCAAGGTTCACACTTAAACCTTTCCACAAGAGTCTTTAAGGCAAACTCACAACCTTTTACAATAAGTTTTTTCACAAGGACTGAACACCAGCCCAAGATTTAGATAGTTCTTTACTTTCCATTATTCTAACCCTAAGAATGAGAATGAGAAATCTATTGTTATCACTCCCAACTCTCTTTAGAGTTTGGTTACAAAAGTTTATTACAAAAAAAATAGTGACAAGAAGTTTAAAAATTAATAAATTTCACAGTTAATCTTTTCAAGAAACTTTCTAACCTTTTTAATGTGTTTTGAGGAGGTATTTATAGATAGACACTCAAAATCTAGCTGTTGGAATTATGCCAAAATGTCCCCACTTTCTTTCATTTTCTTTAACTTTTTGTAGGAGGAATAATGCTCATCGTGAAGGGAGGTGTCACGATCATGACCTTAAATTTCATGGCCATTATAGCTTTAAAATAGTTTTGCAAAAACTACCAAGCTGAGGCAATGACACTTACAATTTTACTCATGTCTGTCAACAACACTGTCACTTTTGTTCATTTGAACTTCACTTCCTTAAGACCGTGATTTGGATGCTCATGATCGTGAGGGTGATGCTCATGACTGTGAGGGCTCTACCACTTCAAATGACATGAATTCGTCTCTCTTTTTAGCTGGTGATGCTCCTCGTAGTTGTGATTAAGATTGTAAGTAGTCTTATGACTCCCAAAAGACTTTAATTTGACTTTAAACTTCGTAAATTGAGCATGGACTTAAGCCTAACTAAAATACAAACTTAAACACACATATTAGTAGACTAAAATTGATTGCTAAAGTTAAAACAAAGGGTAATAATGATAGATTGATCATGCAAAGATCAACAAATTTCTTCCATTGATAGCTTCGATAGATAGTACCAATTAAAATTGAAAAATGTAAAGCCTCAATATTATATTAATGATCCAATTCAATTCTTACTTTAAAAAATCATCAAAAATAAAATAAATGGTTACAAAACTAACAAAAGAAGAGAAATCACAATGAAATCTAATTCAAGCATTCAAAATAAGTCCAACTCGCTATTAAAATGAATAATTACTAAACAACACATTCACACAAGAAGTAAGAAAGGAGAAATAAAAGATAAAAACCCATTACCATAACTAATTCAATAATTCAAAAAATAACAAAATTAGAGCTTTAAATGAACTAATTACTAAGTAATAGACATAAGAGCATCACCTAAAATAGAATATTGAAGCCAATCAATCCATCCTCTAAGTAAGATAGTTCAAAAAAGAAAAAGATAGAGATAAATCCGTAAAATTCTCATAAAACTAAGAAATATTCTCAAAAACCCAAATATAGTGGAACCCAAAAAAGATAAAATTTAAGGAAAAAGACGAACCTAGAAATAAGAAACTCAAAAATAGATTAAAAAGACAAAAACATGGTATAAAACCAATAACAATTCATGTTAGTATTAATGAATTGGCAACAGACAATACCTCATAAGCAGTGAAGATAATTTTTTTGGGTCAATATTAATGGAGATGTATTTAGAGGGTAGGTTTAATGTAGTATCAATGAACTAGCAGCAGACAATGCCTCACAAGTGGACCTACCATGTAAAATGATTTGGGTTGAGCACCATCAATAACAAAGGCAAGAAAGAAGATGATTTTATTTTGGTCAATATTGGCAAAGATGGATTCAGAGGGTAGGTTTGGTATAGTATTAATGAATTAGCAAAATCCTCGTCATTAAAAAAATGGTGTCACAGTTAAATGAACTGTGGCATGAAAACAGAATTACTATGGCAAATGCTTTATATCTATTAAAAATTTGTCCCAGAAGATGCAATGACAGTGCAGTGGAGGTGTTGTTGGTAGTCCAGTTTTAATTGCTATTTGATTTGGTTTAGTTTTATGATTAGTGTACCTAATGCTTTCTTTCTACATGATTTTTTTTGGTAGCTTCCAGATAATTTATTTTTAGGCACAAGACTTGTAGAGATAAAAAAAAATGATGCCTTGAAACTTAAATTTCTGAGAGAAAATATACATTATTGGCTTTCTTTGAAAAATCATAGTTAGTTTTCTTAATTGTTCCTTATGCTGTTTCATTTGTACATGTTGTCACTTTTCAGTGATTTGATGTCAATATATCAAAGCAAGTGCTCCCACGCATTGCTTTTGTTCTGTAAGTTGATTATAACTATTATTTCTTTAAAAATATATGATGCATAAACATACCTCTATAAATTTCTTATGTTTCTTAACTGGACATTCCAACAAAATTTTAGCATTCTCGAATAAAGTTGCTTATGCAAATGATTCTTCATCACAAACCTCAAATTTCAACATGGATCTATAATATTTTCATTTTCAAGAGAAAAAATAAAGAAATTATTAGTAATTAATAGAAATATCATGCCAATATAACTTAAGTAATTTTAATAATAACAATAATAACAATAACTTAAGTAATTTTAATAATAACAATAACAATAATAATACCTCTCAATAAATTTGACATCTTTATCATGACATTTAGAGCAAGTAAATTTGTTATCATCTATTTGGATAAACTTTAGTGGTGCATTTTAAGCAAGAGTCATACCAACTGGAAAGTTTATCCACAATCATTGATATTTTTGCTTTGAAACAACATTTAGTTCCCGAAAAAAAAGATACTTATCAACAAAAAATCATTCAAAATTGTTAAAAAAAAAATAAAATATTACTTACATTGAATGATATTTCTAGCTTATCTTAAACTTATTTGTGGTGCTTTTCTCATCTTTTTTTTTAATATTTGATAGAAAACATAAATCAATTTTCCCAACATATTTTATTCATAACTATTAAAAGAAATACTTATTAAATAACGTAAAAAATTTACTTTTGAATCTCATAACTCATTTACTTGTAACATATTTAAATTAATTTAAAGTGTATTTATGTTGACCATTTGCATGATCAAGGTTTAATCACCTCAATTTTGACTTTAACAACTCAATTTTGAGTTACTAATGTGTGTGCTTCAAGTATGTGTAAGATAAGTCTAATGTGATGCATCTTTTGAAGTCTAAAAATTAAAGTTTTCAAGATGACAAGGATGCTCATGAGTGGCATCATGACCATGATTATCCCCACAATCCAAGTCCTTCAAAATTCATCAATGTTGTGAAGTGGGTTGAAAATTCTAACTTAGGGAAGTTTTATGGGAGATGTAGAATCTTGAGTATCCAAACTCCCTAAAACTACTTGTGCATTGTCTCCATTTTCCTTCCTTAATCTCCTTTAATTTTCTTAATTTTCTCTTAGACATCCTAACTTCAAATTAACCCTATTCACCCACTCTAGGGTTTTTTAATTGGTATCAGAGCTTGAATTTTAGGTACTAATTGCTAGAATCAAGATTAATAGGGGAGTGTATTTCTTAATTTTCAATCTTTTAGGCCATTCTTTAATGGAAAACATTACCTATATTAAAGGTATAAAATGGAGCTCTACTTGGATAGTGATCTAGTGAGGTTATAGGATGTGTTACTTAAAGGATGGAGTCCGCTAATGTAAATAATTGACAATGTTGAAATATAGTTGGAGAGAAGCAATTGTCTCAAAATAAAAGAAACAAAATTTTAAGAATAAGAAGGACATGGCAATCCTCCTTGCCTTCATATCTAGAGAAGAGGGTGGAAAAGTGCAACATTATCTTTCCACTAAAGATATTTAGAAATCTCTTGAGAATCAATATGAAGGCAATATACAAGTTAGAAGCAAGAAAGTTCAACTTCAAGTATATGAGTATGAACTTTTCAAAATGAAGCCTCAAAAGAGCATTACAGAAATGATAAACTGCCTCAATGCCCTTCTTACCACACTAAAGAAGTTTGGTCAGCATTATACAAGGGAAGAAGTGAACACTAACATTCTTAAAATCCTACCCAAGAAGGATTAAGAATCAAGGGCAGCCATTAAGCAAGCTCATGATTTATCCAAGCTATCTATTGACATCCTTATTGGCAAACTCCTAACACATGAGCTTAATTTAAGACAAAATGAGGATGATAAGCTAGAGAAAGAATAAAAGAAAAAGGAAGTTGCACTTAAGGAAACTTAAATAAATAGTGAAAAAGAAAGTCAAAAGGATTCTAGTGAAGAAGATGAATAACTAGCTATACCTACAAGGAGCTTCAAAAAACTCTTAAGAAGAAAGAACCTTATGAAGTAAAGGGATAACAAAAGGGGTGACAAGAAGAACAAAAAGATCACTTGTTATGATACAAGAGACTTGTTCACATTAGAAGTAAGTGCCCCAAGCTCAAGAACGTGAATAAGGGAGAAAAGGAAAAGAATAAAGACTTTAAAAGCACTCGAGATGACTCCTCCAATTTGAAAAAGGAAGAGGACCAACAAGCAATGGTTAACCTTTATTTCATGGCTCTTGAGGACAACAATGAGGTACCATCTACTTTTAACTTTTCTTATGATGTTAATGAATTTAGTTGTGATGATGAGGGTCCTATTGTAAGTAAATTGGTTTTGAAATGCAAAAATTTACTTTTAAGGAAAAAGTTTTATAAATTTGAACTTTCTAAAATGTCTAAGGAGTTCGAAGAATTGAAAAATGATTCCTTCAAATGAGAAAGTCACTAATGATTTGAAAGCCTTCTTTTCATTAAGAAGTAAATTTGATGAAATTAAAGAAGAAAATGAAAAGTTTTCAAAAGAACGACTGAATTTAAAAAACTCTATTTTTAAATTTCAAAAGGAAAAAGAAATTTTTAATAGTTTATTAATTTCTCAAAAGTTCATGGTTATAAAAGTAGTATTGGCTATTTTAATGGACCCTTAACATCATCATCTACAAGTAAATTCATTAAGGGTTTATTTAGTTTAAATGAATTGCATAAAATTTGTGCAATTCATTTACAAATCCAAGTAAGCATGTTTGGTTTAAATGAAAACTTTATAAAATGCATTTTGAATTCCAACTTTTTGATTTTGTGGAATTGTTTAAAACTAAATTAATTCTTATTAAGGAAATATGATTGGTTTAAATGAATTTAGAATTCATTTGGAAATGAATTCTATTTGGAAATGAAATGAATTCCTTGGTGGAATTGAACTAAACAAGGGGTAAAGCTAAATTTTCTTCATTATGTACTAAGAATGATGGTCCTAAGAATCAAGCTTTTAAAGCTAAAGAGTCTTTAAACAAATTTGCCAAGGGGAAGACTTTAAAGGTAAATCCCATAAATAACTCTAGGAACTACCAACCTAGAACTCAGCGGTCTAGGACTCAATCTAAAAGACCTCTACATATTCATGCTTATACTTATATATAAATAAATAGGCATAAACTTAGGTACACTACTTCAAAATTTATGAACATACTTGTGCTTGTATTACACAAGTTTATGCTTCAAACCACATGCCTAGGAGTACACCCCATCATCCTTATATGGTAAAAAATAATCAATTTATGAGACTAAATAGGTTTGTTAAGGTTAGATGCTTTTATTTTATAACCCTTGGGCATACTAGTAATGTATACTATTATATGATACTACATTTAAGCATGCTCCCCAGTGATTACTTTGAGACTAACTAACCTATACCAATTAAGGTTTAGATTCAAAAACATGTTTGAATTTATTTTATATAGGTGTGCGGCGATTCCACCAAGAACAAAAGAAAATTGTATTTGAATAGTGCATCAAGGCACATGAAAGGTGATAAGGACCAATTCACTTTCCTTAAGGCAAATGATGGAGGATGTATGATATTTGGAGATAATGTCAAAGGGAAGATAGTTGGAATTAGCAAAATTGGTAAGCCTCAGTTCTTATATATATATATTATGTTATACTTATTGATGGATTAAAACATAATTTTCTTAGTATTAGCCTACTTTATAACATGGGAAATAAAGTAACCTTTTATCTTAGGAATTGCTTTGTTAGTAGATTAGATGATGACAAAGTAGTTTCAGTGGTTAAAGGTTAGACAATGTATGTCATAGACTTAGGTAATAAAGAATTTAAGTGTTTAATGTCTATTTACCATGACACTTGAAATTGTCGTAGAAGGTTAGGGCATGCTAATTTTGAGTTATTGGATGAGCTTAGCAAAAGTGAACTTATGGATGAGCTACCCAAACTCAAGTTCATTAAGGACAAGACTTATGATGCCTGTTAAAAAGGGAAACAAGCTGAATCCTTATCTAAACTCAAATATAGAGTGTCAACTTCTAGACCACTTGAGCTAATACATATGGACTTATTTGGTCCTACCAAGGTTGCTAACTTAAGTAGAATGCATTATGCATTTATACTTATTGATGATTACTCTAGATTCATTTGGGTTAGTTTCCTAGCTTATAAAAATGATGTATTTAATTGTTTTTAAAGCTTTGCTAAGAAAGTTCAAAAAGAAAAAGGTTTTTATATTACAATCATTAAAAGTAACCCTGGAACTAAGTTTAAAAATGATCTTTTAAAAAATTATTATGATAAAATGGGTATTTCACACACATGCTCTTCCTATAGAACACCTAAACAAAATTGGGTAATTGAGAGAAATAATAGAACTTTGGTACAAATGGCTAGAGCTATGCTCCATGAGTATAGCTTGCCATTATACTTTTAGGTGGAAACCATCTATATTTTAAACCAGATTTTCAAAAGACCAATTTTAAACAAAAATTCTTATGAGTTTTAAAACAATAGGAAACCTAAGATTTCATATCTATGAGTGTTTGGGTACAAGTGCTTCATATTAAATACCAAGAATAATCTTGGAAATTTTGATTGTAAAGCTTATGCGGACATTTTTCTAGGCTATTCCATCATTAGCAAAGCATATAGGGTGTTTAATAAGAGAATTATAGTAGTTAAAGAGTCATTACATATTATATTTGATGAATCTAACCCACTTGATCCGAGAAAGGATCTTATTTATGTTAATTATAATGTAGATGACTTTATAGAGATGAATGTGACACCCTTCTCCACATGTACCTTAATTAGATGATTGTTAATCCTCAATCACCTAACTAGAGTATCAATATAGAGAGGCACCACTTTTAAAGTAAACTCAGAAAACTTTTCCTTTATTTTTATAATTTTCCACGAGGGATGTACCATTAATCATAACTGCAGTACTGCATAACCTATTTGGGTTGTGTAATATACTCGTGGCGGTAAGTTAAATAGTTATCACCAAAGATCATCTTTAACAATAATGAAGGAAGATGGCAAGAAAATAGAACTACTAACATGCATAAAAAATATATATCATAACTACACACTAGTAGGCTAGAATTAAGATACAAGTACAGGGTTACATAAAAATACATACAAAAATTTACATCCAACAATAATTGTAACCTATTTATATCAACTAACCTAAGTATAAAGGAGTAAAGAAGGAATACAAGGTACACCTCATTTTTATATACAAATATACATTAAAAGGGGATGTGTAATACCCTGTATGTCCCATAAACCTTAACGTGTGAGAGTTCCCATATATACATCAGGAGGGTATTTTTGAGTTGGAGTAGATTAAAAACTAACAATAAAATAATTATTAGCACGTGAAAATATTGATGAGTTAGAATTTACAAATTATAAAGTCACTTTTTAAATGCAAAAGAGAAAAATATACAAACCCAAACAAATAAAACTAAGAAGAATGAAAGTTTCTTCTTTTAAGTATTAATGTTTTTATTCTCTTTTCCACATATTTTACAAACTATAACGTATAGTATTTATAATGTTTTTCTTACTAAAAATTTCAATGGTTATAATTCATTAGAAATATAAACCATTATTTTTTATAGTAAACATTATTTAAAGAAAAACTAAAAATATATTTCAATCATTAATAGTAATGACTTCAACACTTTTCCTCATTACTGATATCTTTAATCCCTTTTCTTGGAGTCATGTCAAGTTCTTTATGAAAATTTTCTAATTTTTCATTATTAAATCCTTTAGTGAAAATATCTGCCCATTATTCTTGTGTCTTCACCTGAATTACCTTGATCTCCCCTATTAAGGCTTCTTTGAGAATAAAATGATATTGCACCTCCACATGCTTTGTTCTGACATGAAACATTGGGATCTCAACTAAACAAATAGTTAATTAATTATCATAGTATATTTGTATCTAATAATCAATTGGCTAATGTAAATTCTCCAACAACTGTACTAACCATATACTTTCCTTAGCTACCATTGTTGCTGCACGATAATCAGCCTCTGTTGTTGAGAGTGACACTGTTGGTTGTCTTTTATTGCACCAAGTAACAACTCCAGAACCCAAACTAAATGCATAACCAGTGGTTGATCTCCATGTATTATAATAACTGGCATAATCAGCATTATAATATCCTTCCAATTTATAAGTCATTTTACTTTTATAAAATAACCCAAGATCAAATGTGCCTTTGATGTACCTCAAAATTCTCTAAAATGCTTCTAAGTGAGGCTTTTTTGGAGTTTGCATGAACTAGCTGACTACTCCAACCGTAAATGCAATATTTGGCCTTGTCAATGTTAGATAGATCAGACTACCAACTATCTACTGATACATCACTAAATCTTCCAAATCTTTACTTTCTGTAATACTCAATTTGGAGTCCACCTCTATTGGAAGAGCAAGAGGTTTGCAGCCAAGCATTATATATTTTTGGAGAAAATTTCTTGTGTATTTCTATTAACATAAGAATAATCCTTCATTTGTGCACTCCACTTCCAATCCAAGAAAGTGATTTAGCTCCCCAAGTTCTTTCATTTGAAACCAGACTAATAAATTTTTTTTTGTTCTGGTGGATCTCATTAACAACGTCTCTAGTGATGATGATATCATCAACATAAACAAGAATTATTGCTAGCTTCAATTCTTGAGCCTTGACAAGTAAACTAGAATAAGTTGGTGCAACTCCATAGCCGCTATGGATAAGAAACTCATCAATCTTGCTATGCGAAGCTCTGGGGCTTGTTTCAACCCATATAGCGTCTTCTTCAATTTGCAAACATACACAGGATTAAGCTTATTTACAAATCCTTCAGGTTACTCTATGTACACTTCTTGATCCAACTCTCCATTTAAAAAGGCATTTTTGACATCCATCCGCCACAAGTTCTAAGATTTACTTGCAATGAGTGCTAGCAAAACACAAACAATTGTAATTTTGGCCACTAGACTAAACATTTGATTATAGTCTAATCCATACTACTGTGAGAATCCTCATGCTACCAAACGAGATTTGTATCTCTCAATTAAACCATCTGGAAGAGTCTTGATCTTGTACATCCATTTGCATGGGCTTCACATCTCTGGGTTCTGGCACCAAGTCCCAAGTTTGACATTTAACAAGGGCTTTGATCTCCTCTTCCATGGCTTTTATCCATTCAGCTTTTTGTGAAGCCTCCTCAAAGGATGTTGGTTCTTTTTTTCCACCATTGTAATATTGGTATATTTGGGATTTTTATTTTTCACCCTGGTTGATCATCTCAACTGAATTGGTGATGTTGCATGTTCTACAAGTCGTTCTTCTGGCATCTCCAGTGCTGGTTGACTTTCATCATTTATTCTTTGATATATACTAGTCTGCCATGGCCTTTCTTAAAGTTGAGACTGTGTGAGAGGCTTTGAACTTTGTTACATTTTTGTTGACTGTTCTTTACACTCTTCATGTAATTATTCTACTTCATTGAAGTAAGGAAGTGCAATATATTCTAGTGTCCACCATGATGATGTCTCATCAAATACAACATTTTGTGAGATATAACATTTGCTAGTTATAGGTGTTGGGTTTTCATGATCCAAACATAGTGAAAATTTAAAAAATTTTATCACCAAAACCCTAAACCTGGATCCATGTAATTCAAATTAGATCGAATGAGAGGGTTTCTAAACACTCACCAAGACGATCTTATGATAAGATTGTTGGAAGGAAGTGAACCCGGTGACACCCTACCTTGAGCTTTTCGTACATGTCTTGTGTCGGAATAAGGTGCCACCAAAAAGCCACACCCTTTATCGATATCCGCACGAATAGGGATGCCAAAGCAAGTTGGTGTGCCAACACCTTAAAGTCTCACTTTTTGATTTTCTCTATATGTGTGTTTTTTCTTTCCACAGAAAAAGTAGGAGAAGAAGGAGGAGAATGAGGCTAACAAAAACCCTAGAGAATGAGATGTATTTATAGACATGCATTATAGGGTTTCATTAACAACTTACTTACCAAAAAATTTTTGGTAAGATTAGACTTCCTCTTCTGTTTCAATTCTAATTCCAAATTAGAATTATTTCTTATTTATTTATATAACTCCAACCTTAAATAAATTAGGAAATAAATAAATAAATATATGTATATATTTATATTAGTATTTATTTATTTCGTCATTTATTTAAGGTAAGAGTTATCTAAATAAATAAAAAATAATTCTAATTTGGAATTAGAATTAAAACAGAAGAGGAAG
>CATIWM010395612.1:0-10744 GCA_949671775.1 Mallotus repandus
AAAAATAAAAATAAAGAAAATTAAAAAATAAGGATAACAGGAAATAAGAAAAAAATAAGAAAAAATAAAATAAAAAAGAACAGAAGTGAAAATAAAAAGAAAAAATAAATAAAGAAAAAAGAAAACAAAAATGAGAAATAAAAAATAAAAAACCAACTAAAAAAGCTAAAAAACAAAAAAGAATAAAAAAAAAAGCAAAAGGACACTCTTGAAAGCAAAACCAAAAACAGGGCACACATGAAAATGAAAAAGGGCACTCGTATAATTTATATAAAAAAATAGGGTAAATGATTGTAAACAATGTAGAAAATGTGTCTAATTCTGTCAATTTCTCTTCTTTTCAATTCTAAAATATAGGCCTAAGTTTACAACTTATGAAAAAGGCTTTAGTTAGTAGGCTATGTCTAATTATTTTAATTAAGCTAAATGGGCCTATGTCTATTTATTACTAAATGGGTCTAAATTCATATCTAACCTAAATCTAACCAATTATGGGTCTGTTGTTCATTTTAATTAATTAAATCTAAACCTAATTAAATTATGGGTCTATTAATGTATTGGGCCTAAACTCCTAATTAATTAATTTATTAACCTAAATTATAATTAAAAATAAATATAAGCCTTATTACAATAAACAAATAATTAATGAATTAAACCCTAAATCTATTCAGTTAAGCCTATCCCAATTTTAAGGAAACCCTAAATTAGAGTCTACTCCTATTGATTTTAATTTATTTACAAAGTGATCATAATTACTAACCCATTAATTACATAAACAAGCAAAACAATAAAACAAAGGAAAATTCAACTGTTCATGCTCAGAACTAGGCTAGAAACACAAGCAAATTTGGATGTTCATAGGGTAAATATGGTTGTTCATGTGCCTAAATTCATCACTCTTGGCCAAAAAATTCACCCAAACAGACAAAAATTCAACCTAGATACATCATAAACATTAAACCTAATATAAAAAAAGTTCCTAGGTGTATGGGTACTTGAAATTTCAAAGAAACTGCAAGAAAAACTAACCAGATCTGTGCAAATGTGATGGGAAAAATCGTAGAGCAGTGGGGGAGCTTCTCTTTGTAGTAATTTGATGGTGGAAAGATGTAATCCCCCTTCTTTTCATGACAAGAGATATACTGAAGCATGTCCAAATGCCATTGGAGTCCTTTATTGAGCCATCTGAAGTTACAAAAAATTCAAAGAATTTTTGGATGAGTTTTATGAATACAATGTGTATATATGGATATATTTGGGAGAGCTAGGGGCAAAATTATAAGAAAGCCCCTGAAAGTGCAAAATGTCCCTCTAGAGCAAAATTTCACAAGTAAGTACCTCTTTCCTTTTTAATGTATAATTTCATTATGTTTTCATATATTTTCAACAAAATAAATTCCCTAGTGGATTTCATTATGTTTTCATATATTTTCAACAAAACTCAACTCATGTTTTCATATATTTTCAACAAAATAAATTTCATTATGTTTTCATATATTTTCAACAAAAGTCAACTCATGTTTCAAATTATAGTCTGTTTTCAGCTATCCTTTTTTCCAAGAAAACTTCAGTTTATCAAAAATATCAAAAAAATTTATCCCTAGTGTTTGTTTTCAAAAATAAATTGTTAAATTATAAAATATGAACTTTGTTAGGTTTATTTTTGAAGTTTAATTTGATTATTTCAATATCCAAAATCATTTCAACCTTATCTAAAACCCAGCGAAGGCTAACAACAATTTCAACCTTGTCTGAAACCCAGCGAAGGCTAACAATAATTTCAACCTTGTCTAAAGCCTAGCAAAGGCTAATGACAATTTTAACCTTGTCTGAAGCCCAGCAAAGGCTAATGACAATTTCCACCTTGTCTAAACCCCATCAAAGACTAACGACAATTTCAACCTTATTTAAAGCCTAGTGTAGGCTAACGACAATTTCATCTTAATATGAGAGTCTTCGTGACTCATCTCAAATAATCTTAAAATCATGATTCAATACTAACCTATGTGTTCAAGTTTGAGTTCACAGGAAGCAAAGGAAAATTACGAGTAAAAATGAACTCATGTATGATTTCTGAACTTTAGAGTTTATTTTTATGCTTTCTTAGAATTTGTGTGTGGTAACCATGAAATAAAAATCAAAATTCTTTTATCAAATATTTTGGTAAGTACATACAAATTCTCCAAAGCAGTGGGCAAACTGTTGGGGTCATGTTTCAAAACCCTGATAGCCGATGATGAAAAAGCAGAAACATCTCATCAAGTAATCAATTTGATGAAGAGAATTGACAATCGAGCCATTTCAAAACCAACTGAACCACTAAAACCTTACCCGATCACCGGTTATACAATTTCAAGACCTAAACAAACCCCGATCAAACCTTAACCCAACCTTTTTGGTACTGAGAAAGAGGTTTAAGAAGAATAATGAGAGAGAAGTTTACCCGAGTCGTGTCTTCTAAACCAATAAGTACAGTCCTATGTGAGGGTTGTTTACAATCAGTATTTTGTTATTTTTAGTCTAGTTTTGATTCCTGAAGCTAGGGTTTAACCTCTGGAAGCCTTGAGAACAAAAGTCAATTTTGTTAACAGGACTTTTTAGTGGTCAAACTGAGCTTTCAGAGTTAAATTTTAATCTGAAACTATCTTTTAAAATTTCAGTGTGTCAGTGGGTCCTATTTGACAAAAAGTCATAATTTGACCTTTGGTTGTCAAACTAGGCCCCACAACTGTCTACCTCACCCATCCTTATTCAAAAAGGGACACTTGTCAAAAAAGGTACTTTCCAAGTTTAGAATATTCCAAATTTGAAATATAGTAGGACATGTGTCAACCTAGTAGAGGAAGGGGATACACTATTACATAATTACCTTAAATATTCTCACTTATTTACACTAAATGCCACTAACTTTAAAATGCCTATAAATAGAAGCTTTGAGGAAGCTCTTAAGGGGCTTTTGACCACTTCCTAATTGAGAGAAAATTTTAGCACAAAAACCCAAAAGGATTTCCAAAAACTCTCTTAAAAAAGCCTTAGAAAATTAGGGAAATTTTGAAGAAAAATAAAGGGAAATTATGCTAAAATTTCTCTAGATCTAATTTCCCTCTATTTTCTTCATAATTCCTTTTAGAAATACCAGATCAAACACCTAAATACATAACCAAGCTCCTGCAAATCAATTCATATCAAACCAAGATAAAATCCTTACCCAAATTCTCTAAAAGCACACTTTACCCTTTGAGTTCAATCTCAATTCTCTTCAATCAATTATTATTTTTTTGGTAAGTTCTTGCCCAAATTTTGAGTTTAAACACTTTCAAGAACATCATGTTCATTGATTCTCATCTCATTTATGGGGTTTGGGGCTTAAAAATTAAGTTTTGAAGACAAAAAGATTACAAATCTGCAATGTTCACAGATGAACAGCCAGATTTGACCCATGAATAGCCCAACCAGCTATTGGTGGCCCTTAGATTGGTTGTTGTATCCCTAAATCTAGCTATACTAGTTACTAATCCTGCCATCCACTCCTCTGCACTCCAAGTGACTCCAATAATGGTTTTTAGGGTTCCTAAAGGTTCATACTTACTTGAACATGATTCAAACCCTTTTCTAAGATCCTAGGATGATGGAATTGAAATATTTTAACATATTTTTTATTTTTAAATTATTTTATGATGATTTTCCTTTTATTTCTTTAAAGCCTCTCTTTTGACTCCTTTTAAAAGTGATCCTTATTTTTGCCTTTGAATGATGATTATGATTGTGTATGTTGATGTTTGTATGACTTTTAATTGAATATTTTGTTGATTTTCCTTATTATTTATGATTAATTTTGTAAGAATACTTTTTTAAAGCCTTGTTTAGTGTATGTTGTGTCTATGTGCTACTTGATTGTGCTCTAGTATACTTTGATTGTTAATTTGCTTTTATAATGACATTAATTGTTTAGTTTGTGTTCTAATTTAAGGTTTTGATGACTTATGAGTCATTTTGATTATTTTCTTGATTATGAATCATAATTTGTGCATTTTGTTAGCTTGATGTTGAGGTATAAGTCTAAATATGCAATTATTGTGCTTTAAGTGCTTATAGTTATCATCTTTGATATAAGTACCTTGTCTATGTTTTTTTGTTTTCAATGTTAGGGTCTTGTGAGTCCTTATTTATATATTTTATACTTTGATTTAAGTCAATTTAGGGATTTTCATATCTTCATGTTCATTTTTGTGTCAATTTTGCTTTTATATGCAATTTGTGTCTCTAACTTAAGTATAGTCTTATTTATTGTGTTATTTGATTAATTTACCATCTAACTTAAGTAGAGTCCCTATTGCTTTTGCATTATTACATTTTTCATGCATTCATGTGTCTTTATGCATATCACTTGCTTGATGTATATCACTATCATGCGTGTGCTCATTCTTAGAATCTCTAGATGCATATTTGTGGCCCAGCTTGTATCACTTGCATATTGCATGCTTCTCAAAATTGTATCACTTTGCATGCTTTTCAGCTTGTATCATGCATCATCCTTTGCATGCACCCTTAATTTATTTAATGCTTGTGTGAGCATGCATTTGCATTAGCATCATCCATTGCATTATATATCTCTTGTTATAAATCTCAAGATCTCAATCTCAAGTTACTAACTCCTACTAACTTTCACTAACCTTTATTATTATTGTTGTTTATTTTACAAGCACTACTTATTATTTGTCACTTTTAATTCTCAATTTGTGCTTTATGTTGTTATATTCTATCAATTGCTACCATAATCTCAATCATCATTTCTCTACATTTTTGTGTTTTATTTATGATTTTTTTTACTTTTTATCTTATTATTTGTAATCTATACTCCTTCTCATTCTTATTTATTTGTTTAATTTGTAATTTTATCATTACATGCCCTTTTTCATATTATTTATGTTTTTTTTTTTGTCAATTATATTAAATTTGCATTTGTATATTGTGTTTTACTTTTGTTTTATTTGGTATCATATACCAAAAATAAACCAAGTTGTTTTTAATGTTTTATTGAGTAATTAATGTTTGAATAAAATGAATTTTTTTATGGTTAATAAAGTGGTCTCTTTTGCGCTTATTTTTCTCAATTCTTTCTCTCAATAATAAAATCCTAATTCATTTTCTCTCTTTTTATCCAAGTATGGAATTTTGTATTTTCTTTTAATAAGAATTAATTATTTTTATGGTAATTAAATATGTTCTTTATTTTACATCTCACTTAGGATCTTCTTAAAATCCCTTTGTTTTCAATAAAATTAGTATCTTTTTGTGTTATTGTTGTGTTATTTGTTAATCACAAAAATCCTCCAAATGCAAGAATATAGATCACAATTTCTTTTATTTTCTAGTCTTTCAAATAGAATGATTTCATAATGTGTTCAGTAATTTATGATGTGAGAAATGTCCATTGAAGGTACAAATTTCATATTTTGAAGCCTAACTTGATGAAAACTTATATTGTGAATTAATGGTTCACATAATTGATCAAAAATTATCTTTTAATGCTTTTCTAAATTCTTTTTAATTTGGATTTCTAAAATTGTTCATTTTAATTTGTTTCCAAATTTATTTTTAAATATTTTTAATCTATTTTCTTTATTTTAACTTTTAAAGTTATTTTTCCTTTATTTTCCAAATAAAATGTTTTATGGCCCCGAAACTCGAAACACGGAGCAATCATGGAAGACATTCGCAAATGTGTTAGCCATTCTCATCTCTCTTTTCCTTTAATTTATTTCTTAATATTTTTATTTAGCATGTTAATATTTTTCTATTGCATGATTTTTGCCATAATTTTTATACCATGAATAAATTGTTTGCCTTGTTATTACATTATTACCATAATTTACATGATTTATGCATCATGTTGTGATATTATGTTTGCATGTTTATAATAATTGTGTGTTGTTATCGTAGCATGTAAATATACCATGGTTTTATGTCTATACCATGTGTTTTATGTTATGTATATTTGTATTAGCTTAGCATTTGTCATGATCATGCATCATTATAATATTATATCATTTTGCCATGCTCATGCATTATTATATAAAATTGTTATGTGCTTGTGTGTATATATTGTGTTTGCATTTGCTATTGTTGTTGATGTATAATAGTACATATTTCTTAGAAACACTGTCTAATAAAGTAAGGTCGGCCCTACTCAGCATCCGAGCGGTATAGAGATGCCTCAAAGAAAAGATCATAATCCTACTCACATTAACATCCAAACCTAATGCTTTATCCAATGGAAAAATGCGATTCCAAACGAGGGACCTGAGTTTGCCTAAGTCCCTAAAACAGACAATTTCTCGGGTGATACATAGTGGTGACTCCCTATTTCTCCTATTTGAGTGAAGTTTCTAAGCCCTTTCTGTAATCCCCTCACAACCCTCTATTTTTTCGTAATAAGAAAAAAGGTCTGTGATCCAAAGAGTATAGAGTCGGACCCGCTAGTGTCAACAAGCCTCTCTTTATTCTTCTTAATCTTTGAAGAGCTTCTCCATTATAATATATATTTGATTTATGCTCTTGAGGTTCATTGTAGATGTTCTTATAGAATCCTGGTAGGGGCTGCTTAAACCCTTGATTAACATTTGAGTTTCTGTCTTGATTCGACCAAGAAAAATTAGGGTGATTTCTCCACCCCAGATTGTATGTGTTAGAGTAGTGATTTCCTTGAGCTCGTGAGTAATTTTTCATGACATTCAGCTACTCAATTGATGCATCTTGGAGGAAGCAATCACCTTAAAACTCTGTTGTAAGGTGTCCTCCAACACATAACTCACAAACATAAGCAGGCATTAGGTTTTGTGGTTTATTTATTGCCTCTAACTTATTTATAAGTATATCAATCTTTGCATTTAAGAGGTTCTAACCATCCACTTCATGCATACCCATTACTCTCTTAGGTGCGCCTATGTCTCCTTGCCATTAGTAGTTGTTAGATGACATAGTCTCAAGCAAATTATATGCATTTTTAGGTGTTTTGCTCTTGAATGACCCTTGAGCTGTAGCATCTATAGTAATTGTCATAGGATTGGCAACTTTAGGGCCTCAATTCAACACTTTGAAGTCCCAATCCAACACTTTAATGTCCTAATTTCAAATCTAAAGTCTGGCTTTAAGATCATGATTCTTGTTTGGGTTATTTTGAGAGGTAGTTTGGTCTTTTGGGCTTCTGGTTCAAAGAATTGAATGCTTAGTTTAGGTTTGGTTAAGGTTAAAGTTTGGATAGCTAATAACCCTATAACTCTAGGAGCACATTTTGAAGCACTTTTAGGGTTATCCCCTGCCTTATGGACAAAACCTCTCATCATCGGACCATTTTGAGAGACTATAAAAAATTGAGTATCAACATTATTGTGATGTTTAAAGAGGTTCCTTCTTATGTTGATTCTTTTATTTTGGACGATATGTCTATTGCTGCTTGAGTAATGCATTTTTATTCCCTCAAAAAAAAAAAATTTATTTGATTATAATTATTAAGTTAAAACTAACAATTTGTGACACATAATTCTAAACTTCTAATTTTTTCAATTGTTGATCATTAACTTATTATATATATATCAAATTGCAATTTTTAATTTTGGTTCTCCATTTAGAAGACTCGTGATTTTTATATTTGCCCTAATAAAACCTTTTGGACAGTTCGGTTTGGAAAAAATTAAGCGGTCAATAAAAATTGTTTAGTTATAATTTTCAAGATGATTCGAGTTTTCCTACCCTCACTCCCAGAATTAATATACTTAAAATTGCTAATGATAAAAATTATATATTTTAATTTTGGGAAAATCATAAGTTCTATCCTAAATTTTAAGTCAATTATCAATTGAATTCTACTTTAAAAGTCATTTAATTTGCTCCTTCAACTTTATGAATTGTGTCAATTTTATTCAACTTTATTTAAAGGACCTAATTACATTTTTAAAAATTACTTTTAGATCCCTATAAAATAAATTTGACACTTATTAAATTTTTATCCTCTTTTTTCTATAAGAAAATATTTTTAAATTCTAATTTTGTCACTCTTGACATACATTTAAAAATCAAATTTCTAAATATTTTCATAAATTCTTAATTTTTCACTAAAAATCCTTAAATTTTAATAATTTTAAAATTTACTTCTCAACTTTTAACTATATTAAGGTCAACCCAAAAAAGTATTAGATAAAAAAAGAGAGAATTTTGAATTACTAAAAATCTTAGTCAAGAATATAAAAAAAATATTTAGGTTTCCTAAAAAATAAGAAAAAATTAAAAAAAATAAAATTTGAATATTATTTATAATGACAGTTAAAAGTGCTCACTTTATTTATTTTTTTATTTTTATTAACATTAGTCTATCTAATAAATTAGTTCACAAGTTATCAATTTTTTTTAATATTTTTAATTGATACAAAAAATTAAACTTTTATGAAAAAATTTTAAAATTTATTTTAAAAATGGTAAAATTAAAATTTGAAAATATTTTCAAATTTTATTTTTCTTAAAAAAAGAAGAAAAATATAATAACTGTGAAATTTTTTTTATAGGAATCTAAAAATAATTTTTAAAAATATAATTAGATACTTCAAATAAAATTAAATAAAATTGACATAATTTATAAAGTTGAAGGAGAAAATAAAAATAATTTTTAAAATATAATTTAATTGAGAATTGATCTAAAATTAAGGATAGAATATATCATTTTCACTTTAATTTTTCATAAAAATATCATGCCCTAAAGTTATTGTAAAATCACAATTCAATTTTTTTACTCTATTTTTAACTGTGAAATTTTTAATATATTCTCTTCTTGGGATTTAAAGAAGGGAAGCTTACAAATATACCCTAAAAATCAAAGCCAATTACATAAAAAATGCCCACTTTTTTGTATTAAATTACACGTGTGCCTCTAAAAATGCCGCTCTTAGCTCCAGCTATAGCCTTTCTTCTTCTCCGTTTTTTTTTTTTTTTTTTTTTTCATCCTCCCTTCACTCACCTTCTTCTTATTTAAATCCAAATCACTTGTTGTTTTTGTTGTTAGGGTTTTTTGTGTTATTTGTACAGTTCTAGATCTCATCAATTTTTTTACTTGCAATTAGATCTCAATCTCCTATACAAATCGAGGATGATGACGATGGATGTGAATACGAAGACGGTGATTCTATGGATGACGTTCAAGATAGTCCTACTCTATTAAATTCCGGTGTGAACATCGCAGAGCATGGTGGTGGAGGTGGTCGACTGATTATGGCATCGGTCAATTTTGTTTTACACTGCATTGCAGTGCCATTTTATTTGGGCTTGAAAAACTAGAGTGCCCGGCTCGAATCTGTATGCTTCACTATTAACAATTAACAATTAGCACACCAACCATTTCTATTAGGTCAAAAAAAATTACTTTTTACATGCAATATTTATTAAAAAGAAATTTATGGAATTCCTATGCATAAATTACTCAAACATGATAATATAAATCCAAACATGTTAACCAAAACTATTTAAAATGTTTAAATAATTTTTTTATAAATTAAAATAAAACCGTTTAGATATTTAAACTAGATAAAAATATTTATAAGTAAATATTGTCCAATGGTGTTAAAAATTAACAAAAATTAATCATTAAATTTTTGTTACACAACAAGCTTAACAAAAAAATAAGAATGATACTTAAAAATAGTATATTGTCTGAATGTTATTCGTATATGATACAATCAAAATAGTATATTATCTAAATATTATAAGTATCTAAAACTCAAAACAATATCTGAAAAACTGAAATTCAAAATAGTATCTGAAACTCAAAATAGTAATTGAAAATTAAAAACCGTATCTCAAACTCATAAATACAGTATACTATCTGAATATTATATGTATGTAATATTTCAAAATCGTATCTGATACTAAAAAATAGTATATTATTTGAATATTATTCAAATATTTTCCTCCAACCAAAAGTATATTTTCTAAATATTGTTCATATCTGAAATTCAAAACAATACTTGAAACTCGAAACAATATCTAAAAATTGAAAAGACAGTATCTCAAACTCATAAATACAATATACTATTTAAATATTATATGTATGTGAAACTTCAAAATCGTATCTGATACTAAAACCATATTATTTGAATATTATTCAAATTTATATTTTCTTAATATTATTCGTATATGAAACTAAAAACAGTATCTGAAACTTCAAAATCGTATCAAATACTAAAACAATATATTATCTGAATATTATTCAAGTATTTTCCTCCAACCAAAAGCGTATTTTCTGAATATTATTTGTATCTGAAACTCAAAACATTATTTGAATATGATAATTTGAGTAAGTATATATTGTTAAAAAATTATCAAAGAAATAGTTCACCTTGAGCAATAAATTTTAAATATAATTGTATTCAATTAATTAAAATAAATAAATAAATAAAAATAATTAATATATATAAATCAATTAATTTGAATCCAAGTGCCCATATTTTTTCAAATGCATGAAACTTGAAAATATTTTTTATTTATTACATTTATTATTTTGTATATTTTAGTTTATTGTCCGTGTATAAAATGAATAAAATAAGGATAACAGAAAAAAGAAAACAATAAGGAAAAATTAAAAAATTAAAAATAATAAGGATAATAGAAAATTTAAAAAATAAAAAAGAGAAATTTTAAGAATAAATAAAATGATAAAATAAAAATAAAAAATTTGAAAAAATAAAGATAATAAAAA
>CATIWM010395702.1:0-11002 GCA_949671775.1 Mallotus repandus
GTCAATCCTGCACGAAAACACACTTCTAAGGAGTCACAATTCAATTTCTCAGGTTGGGCCCCCAAACTACAATCATTACCCAACCGAGAACCAACACAATTCACAATTAATAAAATAATATAATGATTTCTTAAATCACCAAAATATCTCATAAAAATATTAAAAACATTTATTTTTCAAATAAATGATAATATTCTATTTTTTAATAATATTTTGCTAATAAAATTCATAAATGCAATAAAATTTCATTTTACAATTAAATCAACATAAATTGTAAATAATTATTAAAATCACATATCATAAAAATAATAAAATACTCATTTAGCTTAAAAATAACAAATAAGCTTATTTTTCATATATAATTTTCCAAAATTATCACTAATTAACAATTAATTGAAAATAACTATAATTTTTTTTTAACACCTTTATTAGCTAAAACCAAATAATTAACAACAATTTCAATTAAAAACCAATAATTTTCTAAATTCCAATAATTTCCTAGAATTTACTAATAATTAACTAAAAATAGTAAATAATTCATAAAAATTATTTTTAAACTATTTATTATTCAAAAACGGTCCAAAACATAATAATTAACAATAATATCAACTAAAATATAAAAATTACTTATTTATACTATTTCCAAAAATTCATTTTTTTACATGAACCTTCGAAAATTCATAATAAAAATTTCAGACATAATTTTAATAAATTTTCTTCATGAAACTTTTTCAAAATATAACAAAGAATTTATTAAAAATATAAAATTTTTCTGACTCGGGACTATTTGGAACAGTAACTTGAACCCGAAAAAATTCAATATTTTCAGAAAAATAAATAAAAATCATATTTGGATAGCTAACAATTTCTACAACAATCAGTCCTGAAACAATTGTCTCAAATAAAATCAAATCCAAGCTCAAATCAACAAAAAAACTCAAAATATTCAAAATCGAATTATTGATAAATAGAGTAGTTACCGGAGTCCAAACTAGAAACGGTTTGAAGATTTGACAAGCGCAGAGGACGAGCTTTCAAAAGTGACCAACCTCGCCGGCTGAGGTGGCTGGAAACAGCACCGGACGGAAATGGTAGAAAGAGGAAGAAGAAGAAGAAGAAGAAGAACGTTGCATTTTTTATTTTTTTATTTTTATAAAAAGGCTGCTCCTGTCTTTTTAATAATAATAATAATAATAAAACACTACAATAATTTTTTAAAATAATATACTAATAAAATAACTCCAATAATTTTTTTTATTTCCTCTAAGATACATACACTACAAAATTTTTAAAAGTGTATCAAAATACACTAAGTCAATAATTTACATAAGTAAAAATAATATTCAACACCAAAATTTAAATTTAATTTCATAAAATAATAATCTTAATATTAATAAAATATTTATTAACACTGCAAGTCTCAAAAATATATTTTAATAATTTGAAAAAAATTCGGGTTATAACACTTTATAACAATAAGGTTTTCATCATCATTAAGGATATATCCCATCACTAATAAAATCATCCATTACTCTATATATATATATATATATATATGTATGTATGTATGATATTAATTTGTATATACATAATGGTAACTTTGTCAAAGTACACGAGTTACATCTAAATGAACTGTGTAATATTTCCTAACATTTACTCCTTAAAGTACAAAAATATTCAAGTTCTTTGTGGATGACTTAGTTTTCCAAAAAAAACATACCAAGTCCTTAAATCCTTGCTTGAAATTCATTTGTCAAGCAGCACAACTACAAAAAATATAAAACTAAATAAATAAGTAATCTTAATAGTAAATAATAGACACAACTTTTTATATTACAATTCAAGAGCTACTTGTATCTTTATAATATGAACTACTAGCAATTAAATGAATTTAATAGTAATAAGAATATTGTACCTAAGTACAGTTAGAAGCAAAAAGAAAATGTCAGTCTTCATGGCTTTAAGCATCCTACAATAGGAAGAAAATAATAAAGGTTGGCCAAACCTGAAATTTGCAATAAATGATAAATCATTACAACATAATTTATAAGATTAACATTCAAGGGATAGCAAGTTGGTTTTAGAGCATAAAAAAAAGATAGATATTTCAACATGAACAAGTTTAATGCAGCTAACCAAAATAACTGAAAAAGGAACAAATTGGAAAGAAGACAACATTACAACAACTGAATGACAAAAACTGAAAATTAAGCCATGGTAGCAGCAAATAGAAGCAAAAAAATGTAGAATATAGTAGAGATAAATAAACCAGATATAGCATATTAACACAATAATAGTTAATGAAGCAGAAGCGTGCAATAGATGGAGCAAAAAAATGCAAAAGATCCTTATACGGACAATGCAAAATAATTGGCAAACAATTACATCCAATAACATAGGCTAAATTTAAATGGCTTATTTAAAATAAGTGAAAATTACCTCCATAGATGATTCTAGTTGATGTTGCAACTTCAGCATTAACATTATCATGAAGCCATTTCCTCAGCTCAAAATGGACCTGATGCATAAATCCATCAGATGAAGTAAAGCCAATTAATGTCAAGTAGTTGAGTTGTATACATATTAAATCAATAAGTGTCTATGCAAAGATAATGTTACCAACATTCCTTGAAAAAAAAAAGACAATGTCACTAACACAGAAATGGGTCTCAAAGTGGCAAGAGTATAAGAGATACATCATTCATGTATTCTCAATAAATAAATAAAAAATCATTAAAAATCTTAATACACACCCCCTAAAGTGCACTTACAATAACCAACAAAATGTATTCTCCCATTGTGTAGCCTATAACTCGCTTTCTTGAGCTCTTATTCGCTGCAGAACAAATAAACAATATCTTCAGAAAGTGATATATGCATATTGAAATAGTTTAAGAATATCTAATATGCTTGGAAAAGAATCACAATACATGAGAAGGAAATAAACAAACCATTTGTAGAATAGCTGCAAGAGATGTCACCTCCAGAATAGCCCAAATTTACAATACAAAAAATATAAGAAACAACAACAAAAGCAATACCAATTTAGCATAGGTGAACCTAACATCAAGAATAAATGCATAACAGGAGACTTCTGCAGCAAATTTGTTCATCCAATGCTTAAAGGGCTCAATGGCTAAGATTGTTATGCACAAAACAATTCTATAGTACTAATTCAATATCTAAGCAACACAATTCTTGTCTAAAGATTTCTTTTTTCTCATATAAAATCTGCCACCTAAGATTCATGTCTAAAGATTTATTTTAGCTCAATTAGGCCACCTTTGATTGTAAATCTCCCACATAAAATCAAATGAAAAGAATAAAGCTACAAAATTTAACAAAAAAATATACAAAATTTCTTTATTTTTTTAGTTAATTCAATTAATCATAGAACAAAAATTGCACCTAGAACTCAAGAAAACAATACCCATAATCAAAGAACAGTAAAGTCAAACAGAGCAGACAATAAACATCTAAAAAAATAAACAAGTACCTCATTCCAATGGGACATGAAAAGAATACAACTGCTGATTTGTATGCACTAAGAAAACATCATTTATAAAGTCCATCACCTATGAGCACAATAGAGTAGATGGTATATCACAATAAACTTTATTTTACTAGATGCATTAACTCATTTTATGGACAACCTTTCAAGACCAAGTTTATTTAAACTAGTAATGTTAGCCATGAATGAGTAAGAAATCAGAACCAAGGTCTTTATAGATTCCAAAAGAAAATAAAGCCTATCATTATGTCGCATGAATGAGTTTACATAAATAATGGTGGTCATGTTTCATAAATAATAATCACTAACTATTAACCATGAAGCCAATTGGGAGTCTAAAAAACTTTAAAACAAATGAATGAACATGAGATAATTATAATCATATATGCCTGAGATGTTCATCTAGAAATTTTTTTGATGAATAATATGTGTTAATATTCCCACAATGAAACATGAATCATATTATATAAGAGGATCCAAAATAGAAGGAAAGAGAATTGAATAGAGATCAATAAAGAAAAAGATCAATAACTAATTGGAAATGTCCAACAACTAATTGAATAGAGATCAATAAGGACAGTAAAGGTCAAGAATCTTGCCAATTTAACAAGAAAAAGGAAACAAAATTACCCAAAAATCCAAGCTATTTTTTTTGTAATTCTTCAGTGAACTAGATATTAAACACTATATAATCATTCCATAAACTCATAAAAAAAAGGTATTGAAAAAAAAATTAAAAGCCAACATTATAATTTCTAAAGAAGCTCAGCTTATGAAAGCAATGACAATGTTAAAAGCAAATTGAAAAACAAGTTTAAGCAAAAGTAAAATAGGAGATGGTCAATCAAACATGAAAAAGACTAAAACTTTCTATTTGTAAATAAGAATAAAATGAATGAATCCATGGAGTTTGAATTAATACAAGGCACAATTAAAGAAAAAAACTGAGAACAGGACACAAGATGACAATAAGTGAAAGTGCTAAAGGGGGGATTGTTATACCCCTTCATAAAATATGAAACATGAATAATAATTACCAGCAAACATATGAACCTCAGAAATACTAGAAACTAAAGTATCAGCAAGCATACATACCTCTGAAACCTCAGTATTGGGAGGTCTATCCTGAAATCGGACACTACGTGCATGCTAAAGCTTTGAATGATAATCAAGAAGCTTGGACCGCATTTTTCAATCCATAAGCCTACATGTTGTCATTTTAGCAAGTTGAATAGTTTATCAAAACTAAAAGCCTACAATGAATGTCCTCAAGGACAAGCATAACTTATTCTAGTTAAGTAATGTCATAATATGTAATGAAGATTAATAGCAACCAAAAATATATTCACTCAAGAACAACTGAAGAATCAATATTTATTGACAAATTTTATCAGTTACAATAATGTTACCTCTATTTTCCTCAATGTATCAAGCAAGTTGGATCTTTCCTTGCAAAGAAGTTTAAGTTATCCTTCTATTTCAGAGAACTCAAACAACATGATCTACTCACAATCCTTTACAAGATTCTCACTAATACCTTCCTCAAGCAATCACTTTCTCGGCCTTTCAATTGAAATACACAAATCTTTAGGTACATGGGAGAGACTATCATTAAGTGATCTCAAAGTAAAAAGACTCCTAGTAGAGACCAAAGCCTGCAACCAAGCTGCCCTATCTCTCCTTGAATCAGTTCTAAGATGAAGCAACAGCTTGCATTGGCGGTTTGACGGTGGCAAGCTTCTGTCCGGCAATGGAAGAAGACGACGACTGGCGATGAAGATCTGGCAGCAGCTTGGGTGGTGGCTTTGGAAATTTTAGCAATAGAGTGAGTCATTTTGGTGAGAGCAAGGGATGAAGAGACAAATGAGAGACGACTGACAAAGAAAAAAAATGTTTAGGGTTATGAGATCTATTATAAAAACACTCTATATTAATAATTAAAATTATATTTATTTAATATTAGTTTATATAAAATTATATATTTTTATTACTAATATATATTTTTATTTTATTTAATATTAAATTAATATTATATAATTTTTGCTATTCCTATATTATTTCATATTTAACATTATATTTACTTGATCTCTTAAAAAAAATTATATTAACTTGATACTAATGTTGAATGTTGATATTCATTTACATCATGAAATTATATAGTTTTAACATATATCATTTTTATTACAATTAATATTTTAAACTATATTTATTCAGTAGTACACTAATTTACATAGAAAGTTATGTATTACAGTTAATACCTACAAGATCAATATAACTTTTACAATAATATTTATGTCAATATAAAATAATAATTATTTAAACTACATAATAAATTTTTATAAATTAAAAATAATATTTTTTGAAAAAATAGTATTTTTGGATAAAATAAATATTAATTAATATTTTTAATAGTTATACAACATGATTAAAATAAATGAATAAAATTTTGAAACTTAGAATTTAGCGATCGCTAAATTAGCAATGGAAGTGCAATTTTGTCACTAAAATAGCAATAGAATTAGCAAAGGAAAATGCAATTCCATCGCTCGAAATTGCATTTCCATCGCTAAATTAAATCTATTTATTTTTTTAAAACATTTGGTCACTAAAGTTATAATTATGTCGCTAATCCATCGCTATTTTGTGACGGTTGTAATCCATTGCTAAATTGACAGATTCTTGTAGTATAGGCGGCTGCTGAGGTTGAACAAGTGACCTGAAAAGAAAGGAGAATTATGTTAGGAGACAGGGATTTGTTGATGTTATCAAAACTACATTGTTTTGTTGTTAGAGATAAATTGTTTAATTATAATATTAATAATTTGTTGTTTTCACTTTTGACTGAAAATTATGTAGTTTTATATTAAAATAATACAAATTACTTAGTAATCTTAGTAGTTAGTAATTTTATTAGTTAATTTATATTCAGTATTTAGTAATCTTATAGTGAATAGGTTCACAAATTAAATTATGATTTACAATTCAAATTATATTTATTTATTACTTTAAATTTGCATTATTTAATATTAATACTAATACTTATATATTACTCTAAAATAGAAATATTACTTAATTTTTTATTTATCGAACAAATTTATTATTTGCTAAATATTTAATTAGTATTGTATAATATTTACTTATTATTATATTAATATTAATTTACACGCAAAAAATTATATAATATTATCATAAGTACATAATATTGTCATATGTAATATTTTATATTAATTACTAATAATTTAATTAGTATTGTCTTTGCTTAATATAAAATCAGTATTATATAATGTAGACTAACTTAATTAAATGATATTTATTGAATATTATATTTGTTTAATTAAAAAATATCTTTTTTTTTGTGGGAGAAGTTGGAGCCAAAAATTTTACACAATAATGGCCAAATTCCATATCAATAACTAGGAACATAAAATTTCCTCACTACTAGTTGACCCTTTAACTAGGCATTTTTTGTACTCTCATTAAAATTGTTAAAACTATACTTTTAGTGAGGGATTTTTTATACCCTCATTAATTTTTCGTCATTAAAAGCTTATTTTCTTGTAGTGAATAATTAATAACAACATAAGTTGTATAGCCTTTTAATTTTAACAATTAAATTTTAGAAGAAAGAAAATGACTAAAGACATTGAATAAACATATGCAGGAATAAGTAGGGGTGAGCACGGTCCGATCCAATCCAGGGATTTGAAAATATTAAGAATTGGTTTCAGAACCAAAACTAAAAATCTCCATTTTGTATTGTTCCAAAATTTCAGTCCAATACAATTCGAAGATCGGATATTTCAATCCAATACAGTTCAATCCAATACAGAATGGAGATTCGGAGAATTATACAATATACACTATTTTCTTAAATCTTTAAACATCCATGAAATATGAAATTTCATTAAATATACCTGCAACAATTAAATATATACTTTAATATAATTTCATAACTCATGTCCAACAAACAATGTTTAATATAACTAATAAATCAAAATTTAAATTTAGTTTTACACAACTAAAATTGAACATAACTTACATAAATCCAATTGTGAAAAAAAATATAGCCTATAATAAGTCAATAATAGCTAGCAATGAATGTCAAAATAACATGTAAATTGCTGCACAATATATCTTGAAGCAAGAGGAGCAATTTGAAATCTAACATAGGAAGCCAACAACAAAATTGTAGCATTTGGATGCCAAAATCACAACAACATATGTTGAACTTGTATATTGGCACAATTTTAATAAGAAAATCACTTGCACAAACTAAATTTTATAGGTCAAATATACATCTATGAATGCCAATTGAGTTGAAGTGAAAGTTCTATGCATTTAAAGCAAGAACAATAAAGTAAAATATAAAAATAATTAAATAATATATGATTTAAATTTAAAAAATATAAACAACCAAGCTTTACATTATTCACATGAATCACTTAATATACCTTTTTTTTCAAAAAAATAAATAAATAAAGCAATTTTTTTGTTCAAATTTCTAGCTGATTTTTTAATTCATTATTATATATTTAATTATTTTATAAAAAAAATAATCTAAATAGTGAGCATCTCTGTGTAACTTTGAACCCTTATTCCCTCTTTTTTCAAAAATTTACAAATACTAGCATTTAATTTAACAACTCTTGCAAAAAAAAAAAAAAAAAGGAAATAGCACTATAGTTAATTTAACCATCAAGGATCCATGGCTTAAAATCCATTCCTCTCTTCACCAAAACTCTTTTCTCTCAACATTCTTCAAATGTAATTAATTCTTTGAAAATTGTATTTGATATTATTTAAGTAATATTTGTAAAATGATATTAGTTAATTCATTTTCTTTAGACAAATATTAGTTAACTCTTTTATTTTATTATTGTCAATAAAGGAATTCATTTTTTAATTATAATATTAGCATTATTTATTTAAAAGTAGTTAAATAATATTTGTATTATTTTTATGTTAAATTTATTTGTATAACTTATATATTATAAATATATAAATAAATAAATTTTAGTTATTTTGGTTCAATACAGTTCGGTTAAATTTGGTCCAGTTCTTGGTCCGGATATTTATAAATATACAGAACCGTACCAAAAAAAATTTTATCGGTACAATTCGGTCCAGATAAAGTCAAAAAGTCAACGGTCCAGTCCGGTTCCGGAGATTTTTGGTCCTGTAATTCGGTTCAATTTGGATATTTTAATCTCCATGCTCAGCCCTAGGAATAAGCCACCATTTTTCAAGCAAATACCTTCACTTCGGGACTCAATAATAATATGTTATTATTATTATTATTAAATAAAAGTTTTAAAAATAATAATAATATTATTTATTTATATAACAATTTAATATTGACTTAATATAGTTATAATTTATTATAATTTTTTTATTTAAATAATTATATGATATCACTTCAATATTTTTTATAATTAATTTTTCTCAACTCTAAAACTGATTTTATATAAATAAAATTATTATAGTCATAATTAATTATAAGATAATAAAAAATTATTAGTTATTTGTAAATAAAAAATTTAAAAATAATAACAATTATATTTTCTTTATATAATAATTTAAATATTATATCCCCATTCAACTTATAATTTATTATAATTTATCGAATTTGATATTTAGGATCTCGAGTTTGACTCGAAAACCTACTCAAGTAGTTCGAGCTTGAGTTCGACTTGACAATAGTTTAATTGATTCCGAGTTTTTTCTGAGTTGATCCTGAGTAGCTTGATTAAGCTCATGAGCCTATCGAATCACATATTTAGGATCTCAAGCTCATTTCAAAAACCTACTCGAGTTGCTAGAGCTTGAGTTCGACTTGGCAATAATTGAACCGATTCTGCATTTTTTCTCAGTCGATTCCGAGTAACTCACGAGTTGACTTGACTCCATTATATCCCTATATATATATATATTAGTATACAATAAAAATAATATTAATTATAATGTTATTTACCTCATCAATTTTAAATAATATCAATAAGATTATATTACTTAATAACAATAATAATTATTAAATTATTAAATATAATAATATGACTCTTTTTAATGTAATCACTTACTTTAATTAAAACAACATAATTTTAGGCAAAATTATATCATTTTAATCATCTATAATTAGAGGTGTTCAAAAATAAAAAATGGACCAAGTAACTGAACCGAACCGAATTTGATTTGATTTGAGTTTTTGAATATTTTAAAAGTTTGCTTAAAATTGAGAGAATTTCCTTATATGTATATATATATATACACACTAAGTGAATTATTATTATATATATATGCATGCAACCTAAGAGCATAGACACTCAGAGATCAGTATAATAATATTTGTATATTTATATTTATTTAGTTTATACATGCATTTCATGCAGATGCTCTAAAACATTTTTTAAATATCAATACAATAGATAGAAACAAGTGGAGGATCGGATCCGAACCTTAAGAATTTCGTAACCTCAATCACTGAACCTCACTGGCCAATAGGCCTATTTAATTCCAAATAACATTTCTCTTTTCCAATTGGGCAGTGGACCAGCCTCGAGACCCTGAAAGGTCAACCGAGCTACTGCAGCCTTATTACCCGCATGACTGGCCCCGAGACCTTGAAAGGTCAATTTAGCTGCTGCAGCCACACCCCTCTCTATCCACAAATCTCAATAAATCATTTTAACCATATCTCAAACCATATAATCTCATATCAATTAAAATTTCATAACCTAGCATCTATCGTAATGGTGCGCACACAGTCCTAGTATAGCCCACTAGGTAGCGCGTTCTACGGCTATCCTCTAAAATATCATATCAAAAATAAAATAATGAAATCATATTAAAATATGAGCAGCATCCAAATTACACAATTAATATTCGCATTTATAATAATAATAATAATAATAACAACTAAAAGTTAATGCAACATAGCTTATTAAATTCATATTTTTATCAAAATATGGATGCCAATAATGATTTCTAAATGCAATGCATACATATAATAATAACTCACAGGTGGAATGCGCTTCTCAGTACACTACACTTTATGCCCAACCGAGAACCAATACAACAACATATATAAAAACAATATAATTTTACTCAAATCACCAATATATCATAAAAATTTAGTTAACTAATACAATTTAATTTATTTATATAATAAAAATATAAAGGAAATTTATTTTCCAAATAAATAATAAAATTATAGTTTATAAATAAAATTTCGTTCATGGAATCAAATTTCCATTTTTACCACTAAATTAGCATTAGTTATAAATAACTATTTAAATCAATCAAATATATAATAAAAATAATAAAGAACTCATTTAAGCTTGAAAATAATAAATAAATAAATTTATTATTCGTCTATTTTTCCAAAATTACCACTAATTAACTAAAAGTTTCAAATTAATTATAAAAATTATTTTCATACTTTTATTATTTAAAATAGTATAAAACATAATAAATAACAATAAATTCAATTCAAAT
>CATIWM010395712.1:0-16389 GCA_949671775.1 Mallotus repandus
AAGTGTTGACATTATTTTCTCATTGCCAATTAGACATGAACCTTGTAAGTCACACCTAAAATAGTTTTACCAAATCACCATCAATATTAATCTTATTATTGATTAAAGTGTTTAACCATTTAATTATAATTAATGGAATTACATTTATGCTTTAAGCAATGGTTCTAGCATATCATGAAATCTAATTCAACTAAGGGTTTAATTATTAATTTATACTTAATTACTATGAGATATTAATTAAAGTATAAAATTAATAATATATATATATATATATATATATGTTGTTTCTATTTAGACTTGGATTAATGACCCAAGTAGTTTGGGCCTAGGACCAAAAGAATTTTGGACCAAAGATTAATCTAAAATATTAAGAAAGCCCATGAATCTAATCTAGGCCCATTTGTTTAATGGATTGGGCTTGGGCTAGGTGTTGGCCCAATTACCAAACCCAAGTCCATATAAATGATGTAGACAAATTTGGCATATTAGGCACATTAAATTTTTAATGTGTAAATATTTGACTTTGTCAAATAAAGATTATGTTACATGTATTTATCATATTGATAAATGTGAGATGATGAATGTAGACATTATACATAAGATGTATTTTCTACATTCTTCTTTGTACATTATTGAGTTACTTATACAAATTGTATATTTACTTATGCTTTTGATGTCATGGATGATGTCATGAGTTGTTGGCTTTCTCTATATATATAGCCTAAGACATTTTATATGTTTTAAATTGTTAGACAAACCAAAAATAGAAAAAACATTTACTAAACACAAACCTAAAGTATTCTTGCAAAAGACTAAGTTAGTGCAAGATTTGTGAGGGTCAATTGAGAGGACACTTGCAACTAATCAAATCTAGGTAAGAAGGTGATTTGCTGAAGCTTTAGCGTTTCAAGCTAGAGACCTTTCATTTGCAAGGCTAGAGCATTTGATTCAATTGTTGAACCTCATGCACCTAAGGCTTGTAGATCTTAACTATTGTGGTCTTCATCAAACGAGGAGTTTGTAAGTTTTCTTAAACTTAGAGTTCCCGAGGTTGATGTTCATATATGTTAATTTGCAATTTAGTTATGTGTAAAATGCAAAATGGATCCTTAGGAATTAAATTCTCCATGTCATGAATGGTTATCTAAGTAAGATTTTTGAAATTTTACCCTATTTAGGCTTGTGCTCACCACACATATTTCTAATGTCTAAGTTACATAACTGATTCCTTCAAAAATGGGATCTCAAAAATGGGTATTTTTGTAAAGATCCCAAAATATTTAGAGAAAATTTCATCTCATGGCCTATTTGACCTTTTTATTTCATTCGCGACCCAGCCCATATGTATTTTTTTCAATTTTGTTTTGTCACTTTTCATTTTTAGCTTTCTTCTTTTCAATTTTAGTATTTTGCTTCATTTCTGCATCATTCTTTGATTCATTTCTGTTGCCACATGCCCCAACTCAATTTGCTTTTTTTCTCTTAACTACATGCATGACATGTATGGACGTATTTCAAGGACCTAATTAAGCATGCAACTAGCAGCCTCTTCCCTGATAAGTGTTGGCCCATATACAATGCCAAGAAATCAATTTCTAACCTCATCATGTTGAACATAATTTCTTTTTTTTCTCCCCTCAGCCTATGGTTTATGGCATGAAGAAAAATATCCCATCTTAATACAAAAAAAATTGAAGTCTAGAATATTAATGAAAATGAACAAAACATAAATAATAAATACACATGTTTATTGGAGTGTATAGTCAATACTTTTCTCAAACATCTCTTGAGATACAAGGTTAGAATCATACGTAAATTTATGAAATAAAATTTTATCTTATTTAAACTAATTAAATTAAAAATTACCTATAGTCTTCAACAATTATTTTTTTCAATAAAATTTTTACTTTTATTTGTATTAATAATAAAAATAATAAAATATAAAACAACAAGTGCAAAATTTTGTTGATTTTTATTATTAATGTAAAAGTAAAAATTTTGTTTATGCCCTTAATTTTATTATTAGTAATGAAAAAACATCTGAAGAAGCAACACAAATCAACAAAAATCAATCAGTTATTGTTTTTATTTTTTTTTTGCTTGTTATTTTTGCTAAAAACAAAAAAATAACAACAAAAAAATTATGAAATATATCAAATAAATTATTATTTTATTATTAATTTTGATAAAATTAAAAATTCTATTTATGACTTAATTTTATTATTTATAATAAAAAAACTGAAAAAAATAACAAATAGTAACAAAAATCAAGATAAATCAACAACTACAATTTTTTTTTTCAGTTATTTTTCTTGTTTCAGTTTATTTTTTTGTTGCTTTTTGTTAGAAAAAAAAGTAACAAAAAAATGAAAAAATTATGAAATATATCAAAAAATATTATTTTTATCATTAATAATAATTAAAGTAAAACTTTTATTTATGGCCTTATTTTTATTATTAATAATGAAAAACAACAGAAAAATAATAACAATCAACAACTGTAAAATTTTGTTGATTTTTGTTGATTTGTTATTTTTAGTTGTTTTTTGTTGTTTTCGTTTGTTGTTTTTTCGATGTTTTTTGTTGATGTTACAGGTACATCATAAGGATTGTAAACATGTGACGTATAAAATCCGCAAGTGTACGGAATCGCGCAAGTAGTAAAATAATATCGTCCCACAGAGATTGCAAACTAAGTATTGTAATACTTGAAGTGTTTTGTTTGTTTAAACACCAAAATTTGGTTTTAAATTTAAATAAAACAAAACATAGAAAATCTTAATTAAATAATAATCAATTTTAAAACTAGGGTTCTTGTTATCAATTCAACCTTTTCTTAAGATTAATTAACATCTAAGTCAAGTTTAATCTTAATACATTTTGAAGGCATCCATGGAATCATAGGCATTCCTCTTGGATAAACTCATAATTAACTAAGTAAATTAACACTAAGTTTTAAAGCTCTAACAAACTAAGTGTTTCGTAAACTTAGTTTTAAGCTTTAGCCTTAATGAATATTAATTAGTTGCTTTAATGTCTCTCAACTAAGAAAGCATCTAATAGGTTATTGTTTGATTCCAATGCAACCTATTTCTCAATCAAGTTTCATTGTATGAATTCAACCAAAGGGTGATCAATCCTATGATGACATTAAGTTCAACAATAACAAATGAATTAAGATTATAAACTTAGATTTAATTCCAATATTCACATGGTTGAACTCAAATAAGAACCCTAATAATCTATTTAGCTACTTATGTTAAAAAGAAGAGAAGAAGATGAAGTATAGAGAATAGATGCAATCGTTATTACTAAATGAAAGATAAAAATAACAAATAGTCAATTAAGAAGAACCCCCTTTTCTGTTGCTAGAATAGAAGGTTTATATTCTCAAACTTCAAAATAAAATCTCTCACTCAGCATGAAAAGATAACAATAACTTAAATCAAAACTACTTTAATTCTTAAGAAAAATTATAAAAAGAAGATTATTCTTATTTCTCTAAAGGCTCCCCTTTTATAAACTCTAACCTCCAACCTATCTTAAGTTGTTACAATTCAAAAATTGTAATCCCCCTAAATTAGCAACAAGAAAATTCAAATTTGAAAAGTTGTTGCAGTTCGCACGACTATGCGCCAGGGTGTGCATTAATTCAACAAATCAAGCATGGCTGCACAGCAGGGTGCACATGGTTGTGTGTCTTTTCCAGCATCTAGGCATGGTTGTGTGCACTTGTATGCACGGTTGCACAACTTCTCATTGCTTTGAAACTTCATTTTTCTTCTAGGATAAGACTTGTTCTAACTTCCAAATCTTTGACTTGACTTGTTTAACCTCTTCAAACCTCTCCAATGCATCATATGATCAAAAGTACAAAGATTAACTTATTCAAATTAAAAATCAAAACAATCTTAACAACTAAGCAAAAACATGAAAGATCACTAAAAGATCTTAAAAGTAAATAAAAATGCAACTAACTTGGTCCTAATCCTATAACATAGGATGTTCAAAACTTAAGGTTTTTCACACTCATCAATTTCCCCCGTACTTGAGTCAAATTCATCATCTGGTTTTAACTTGACTAACTATTCTAATCTTCCTTTAATATAAAGTTTAAAAACCATAAATTAAAATAATAACTCAAAGTCAATGATGTAGCATTTATGGTGTGAAGAGCAAACTCTTTCATGCAATCCATGAAAATGAGTAATTAATATCAAAGAAAAGTGAAAGCAAGTAGAAATTTTTTCAACACTTAGCAAGTCTAAAATTCAACATACACAAAGCAACCATATAACAATTCTATTTATTTAATTATTTAAGGCTTTCCCAATCTCAATATCTCCTACCTTTCCTGTATTACTCAGTGTGGATATCTCTAAAAAGGGTCCTTTGGATACTATTACTCTAAATTAGAGCATTGGAGTAGAAGGAGCACCTAAAACTTAAAAATTTAAGATCTAAGCTCCTATTTATTTTAAATAACGAGTGTTTTCTACACTCCATCTTGTTTTTTTTATAGAGAATATGTTATAGGCACCAAGATATACATATGAACTAGACTAGCCTAAAAGGTGAATCTTAATTTTTACTTACAAACCTTTTTCTCTAATATTAAATACCCAAGTTCAATTATTCAGTGAAAGAGTGAGATTAGATTCATTAAAAATAAAAAATCCCTAACCACAAATTATTCTTCTAATTTATAAGTTAAAACCAAACATTAAAGGAAGATTATCACACTTATTCAAGAAAACCATATTTGATGAAACAAACTCTTCATATAAATAGGTTCAAAAACTCAAGTGAAATGCATGAACAAAAATTACTAAACAACTAAGAATGCAAATAAAGAGCAAACAAAACTAAATTAAAAACAAAATATTTTACTCCCCTCATTTGGATGCACTTGGAGGTAAGGTAAATGGAATGATGAATTCTGTTGCAGCTTCACTTGGCCCCTTCGATCTCTTGCTTTGAGAAATTTGTTGTTTAAGCTCTTCTATTTGAGCTTGCAATTTGTCCACCCTTGCCTCACATATTCTTTCAAATCACCCCAACTTGAAGCTCCATGTTATCTAACCGCTAAACAACATCATTCAAATCCGCTTCATATGCCTCTTCCTCTTCTTCTTCTTCTAATGCAGCTGGTGGTGGTTCATTAGGTCAAATAAGGATGGCTCTTCCCTTTATGTCCATTCTAATCAAACCCATAGCTTCCATTGTGGTTGAATCAATCAATGAACGACCCTTAAGCTTGTCAAAGGGCATATTTTCCACATCAAAGCCTAGGTAGGCAGCTATAGTAGTAACCAAACCTCCTACCTTGATTGCCCTAGTTATCTTAGTTGCCACATCCCTCAATTTCATAGTAATATCATGACAAATATGTAATTTCCTATCATTTACTATGCAATAAAAAAGTTGAGTTCAATGGTAGAGATCATAGCATCCCTTTCTTTCCTTGGAAATAAGGAATGAAACATTAACCTATGCAAATATCTCAAAGTCGGTGATCAAATTCGAGACTCTTTCGGCGACCTAGCCTCATAGAAAAGCCTTTTTTGCCCTGTGATTTCTCGCCAAAATACGTCTCTATCATACTCAACATTAGCATGTTGATCCTTAAGAAAATGGAACACATTATTAAGCTCAAATAATCCTAATTTTCATTCTTCATTTCCTAAACGAAATGTGAGCATAAGAGATTGTTCTTCAAAGCTAAAAGTTAAGAGAAATCCATAAGTTGGCCTTACCTAAGTAGGACTTTGCATAATTACAAAATCATTCCAACCCATCCTATTAATATACATGGTCACTTCATCTAGCAACTCTACTTCCCTCAAGGATGTAACACTGATACATCTATTAGGAATAATTTTCCTAGACGTCATTTGCTCAAACTTCTTCCTTTTCCCCTCATCCCTAAAATTAATAAGATTAGGGAAAGGCCTTACCACTCTCTCTTCATTTTCACCACCCGGATTGTTAGAGCTTCCACCACACTTTCTTTTGGAAGGAGGACCATGTTTCTTGCTTACGATTATCTTTTTCCTTTGCTCTCTTTCCATGGTAGGATGATGAGAAGAAAAGAGAAAATTTAGGTTTAAAAAGTTAGTCAAAGTTCAAAACCCTACAAATATAGCGAAGTAGAAAGACATGGGGAAGTGAAAAGTTATAGGAAAGTGGAAAGATTCCACTAAAAAACTAAAAAAAAATTGACTTTTAGAAGCAGCCTGTAGTATGCACAGTTGTGTGCTTCGATAAGCATGACTGTGTGCATTGCTTTCTAGGAAATTTTTCCTAAAATAGGTGCAACTGTTTTCTTCGATGCACATGGGTATGCCTGGATGTGAATTTTAACACCAACTCTTCATGTTTTTATGCACAGCTTTGCATCTTGATACTCATGGCTATGCCTGAATGTGGAATTTTAAAATCAAATGGCAACCATTAGGTCACGTGGCTGTGTAGCAGGGTGCGCAACCTGACCTCTTCACAATATAAAGCTATTTTTAATATCTTACATATATTACATCACACATATATATTCAACATAAAATCACACATTTTTCCACATATATTCAACTTACAAAAATCTTCTAGAGGTCCTCCTCTTCTTCAACTCCTGAAAAACACAAAAGGAAACTTGCATTAAAAATAAAAATTCACAAATTACAAATATTAAAACTAATAAGTAATAAATTTTAATCTAAATAAAACAGGTCTGGTTAAGCCCCCAAAAAGCACTCTTTTTAAGTTCCATGAGCTACACCATAATGCTCATTACTTTGTTGAATCTATCAGGTAGGCAACTTGGAAAAAATTCTCCAATGTGCCTCCATGATATAACTTTAATCTTTGCCCATTGACCTTAAACTTTTCCCCATGCATGTTGCAAAATTCCACTGCTCCATGAGGATACACTTAAGTAACAATAAATGGCCCTGACCATCCACTCTTCAATTTTCCTAGAAATAGCATGCGCCTTTAAATGAAAAGCAACACTTGATTACCTTTTTTGAACCTTTTGCTTCTAACTTTTGCATCATGCCACTTCTTTGTGCATTCTTTATAAATCCTTGAATTCTCATATGTTGCTTCTCTAATCTACTCTAGCTCACTCAACTATAGAATCCTCCTTTTAGTTGCCCTTTTAAAATCAAAATTCAAAGCTTTCACTGCCCAATAGGCCTTGTGTTCAAACTCAACAGGAAGATGACATGCTTTGCCATAAACCAACCTAATAGGTGTTTTGTATGCAGTTCTATATGCCCATAAAGCATCATCAGGCTTCCTTGCCTATCCTTTTCTTGACTTACTCACTGTCCTTTCCAAGATCTTCTTCAACTCTCGATTGCTCACCTCAACTTGCCCACTTGATTGAGGGTGATAAGATGTTGCTACTTTGTGCTTCACCCCACAATGAGCCAATAAATTTTCCATATTTTTGTTGCAAAAATATGTTCCCCCATCGCTTATGATAACTCTAGGCATTCGAAAATAAGACAAAAGCTTTTTTTAAAAATCTGCAAACAATCCTTACGTCATTTACCGCACAAGCTTGAGCCTTTACCCATTTTGACACATAATCCACACAAACAAGTATATACTTATTTCCCTCTGACATAGGAAATGGCCCCATGAAATTAATGCCTGAAATATCGAATATTTCAACTTCTAGAATTCCTAATTAAAGCATCTCATCTTTCTTTGAAATGTTGCCACTCCTTTGGCATGCATCATAATTGAGTATGAATTCCTGAGCATCTTGAAAGAGTATAGGCCAGAAGAAACCTGCTTCAAGCACTTTAGCAATTGTTCTCTATAGACCAAAATGACCACCATTAACCATCCCATGACAATGTTGCAATACTGACTCAATTTCTTCATTTGGTATGCACCTTCTTATCATGCCATCATTACACAACTTCCATAAAAAAAAAATCATCCCACAATTAAGATTTGGAATCATAGATTAGCTTCTTCTTTTGTTGACTAGTGAACTCTTCTGAAAACTCCCTACATGAAATGAAGTTAGCTATATCAGCAAACCAGGAGCGTCCAAACATCTAATTACCAAGAGTATCTCATTTGGAAATATCTTCTTAATGGGCTCCTTCCGATAACCTTCTTCTTGATCCAACTCCAGCCTTGATAGATGATCAACTATAACATTTTTAGATCCCTTCTTGTCTTTAATCTCAATATCAAACTCTTGTAATAGAAGTACCTACCTTATAAGCCTTGGTTTGGAATCTTTCTTATTTATTAGGTACTTCAATGTTGCATGACCGATGTACACCACTACTTTAGATCCAAGGAGATAAGACTTAAACTTGTCAAATGTAAAAATAACTGCCAACATCTCTTTTTAGTAGTAGCATAATTCAATTGTGAATATGACAATGTTTAGCCTGCATAGTATATCATATGTAACTTATTTTCCTTCCTCTGTCCAAGCACCAATCCTATTGCATGATTACTTGCATCACACATTAGCTTGAATTGGAGATTCCAATCGGGTGCCACCACTATAGGAGCCAAAATAAGTGCCTCTGTTAACTTGTTAAAAGCTAATTTGCACTTATTAGTAAAAATGAAAGGTGAATCTTTTTCAATTAATTTACAAAGGGGTTCAGAGATTTTGGAAAAATCCTTAATGAACTACCTATAGAAGCCTACATGTCCAAGAAAGCTTCTAACACCCTTCACATTTGTTAGATATTACAGCTTCTCAATGGTCTCCACCTTTACTTTGTCAACCTCAATGCCTTGAGCTGAGATCTTCTGTCCTAAAACAATTCCTTCATCAACCATGAAATGGCACTTTTCCCAATTAAGCACCAAGTTGGTTTCTTCACAACATGCAAGAACTCGCTCTAAATTTTCTAGACATCTTTCAAAAGAGTTTCTATAGACTGAAAAGTCATCCATGAAAACATCCATAATTTCCTCCACCAAGTCTTCAAATATTACCATCATGCACCTTTGGAATGTTACAGGAGCATTACACAATCTGAATGTCATCCTTCTATACTCAAATGTGCCATAAGGACATGTAAAAGTTGTTTTCTCGTGATCCTCTAGAGCTATTACAATTTGATTGTATCCTAAATAATCATCCAAGAAATAGTAGAACGCATGTCATGTTATTCTCTCCAACATTTGATTAATGAATGGCAATGGAAAGTGATCTTTTATTATGGCTGAGTTCAACTTCCTGTAATCAATGCATACCCTCCATCCATTCATCGCTCTTGTAGGGATCAACTCCCCTTCCACATTTTCCACAATGGTCATTCCTCCTTTATTTGCTACACATTGGATCAAAATTACCTATGAATTGTCTAAGTTTGGGTAAATGATCTTTATATCTAGAAGTTTGACCACTTCTTTCTTCACCACTTCTTGCATGTTTGGGCTAAGCCTTCTCTGCCTTTCAATGGTTGGCTTGTGATCTTCCTCTATTAAGATTTTATGCATGTAATAAGAAGAACTTATGCCCCTAATGTTAGATATCTGCTAACCGACTACTTTTATCCTCCTCCTTAACATTTTCACAAGAAAATCCTCTTGGACTTGGGTTAGTTTAGAGGATGTAATCACAGGTAAAGTTTGGTCTTCTCCTAAAAAAGTGTACCTCAATTAATTGGGTAAAGGTTTCAATTCTAACTTTGGTGGTTTTATGGTTGAGGGTGGTGTAGGTTCAATGTTTGGTAATTATATGTAGGGTAAGGAGGGTTGGTGTTTGAGGTGTACTTCATCTTGAGAGGACTGTACCTGAAAACACTTCTCAATATTCTCAATTTCCAAAGACTTTGCCAACCTCCATCATTGAAATTCACTCACACATTCATCAATAACATCAACTCGCATACAAAATTCATTCTCAGAGGGCTATTTCATACTTTGATAAACATCAAACTTACAGCTTTTGTCTCCCACTCTCAGTGTGAGTGTCCTATCATAAATATCAATTATTGCTTTTGTAATGTATAGAAAAGGCATCCCAAGGATTAAGGGGACATCTTCATCCTCTTCAAAGTTAAGAACCATGAAGTCAACTGGAAAAATGAACTTCCCAGCTCTTACTAGTACATCTTCCACTATGCCTTTTGGTTCCTTCACTGTCCTATCTACAAGCTACAAGTGGATGTTAGTGGATCTTGCTTCTCCTATTCCTAATTTCCTATAAATTGAAAAAGGCATAAGATTAATTAAAGCTCCTGAATCATATAAAGCTTTTTGAAATTTTAAGTTTCCAATAAAACATAGAATAGTAAGACTCCCAGGATGCTTCCTTTTAAAGGAAGTTTATTAGAAATGATTGCACTATACTTTTTTATGAGTGTGACTGTCTCAAACTTCTATAACTTCTTTTTGTTGGAAATCAGCTCCTTCAAGAACTTTGCATACTTTGGCATCTGAGAAAGACATTCCACAAAAGGCATATTGATGTGGAGTGTCTTAAAGCTTTCCAAGAATCATACAAATTGTTGGTCATGCTCTTGTGTTGGGTTTCCTTTATTCATACACGTAGTGGAAAAATAAAAATTTTAATCAAGAAACCCTCACATGATTCATGTAATTCGAGTAAATCGATTAAAGAGAGAATCCAAAAACCTACCAAGATAATTTCAAGGCAAGAATGTTGGAAGGAAGAGAGGGGGGGCAGGGGTTCACTCTAGTGACACCCTACCTCGAGCTTTCCATATTCTCTTATCAGATTAAGGTGCCACCAATAAAGTCATGCCCTCTACCAGTATCCACACGAACAAGGTATCCAAAGCAATGTAGGTATGCTAGTATCTTTTCAAAGACAACTCTTATTTTTCTTTTTTTCTCTTAGTGTTTTTCTTTTCTCAAAAGAAGTGGAGGAAGGGGGAGGATAATAGATCTATAAAACCCTAGAGAAAGAGATGTATATACAGACATACCATTTAGGGTTTCTTAAATCACTTACTTACCAAAACAATTTTGGTAAGATTAGACTTTCTTTTCTATTTTAATTCTAATTCTAAAATTAGAATTATTTCCTATTTATTTAAAATAACTCTTACTTTAAATAAATAAGGAAAATAAATAAATAAATATATATATACATATATTTATTTATTTATTCATTTAGTTATTTATTTATTTATTCTTTCAGAGATTATTACTGGGTTAATTAACCCAAGTTTGCTTTGGGCCCATTCTAAGTGTGTGACCCTGTGGTTCACACAACATTGGCTGTGGGCCTAAAATTTCTATTTTAGCCTACAAGTCATAAATGGCCTCTAGCAAGATATTATGACTACCCAAGTTGTGTGAAGGTTGATAATCTGACACAACCTAATCCATAGTGTATATTATAGTCCTTTTGTCATGCGATATCTTGAATAAATATAAGGCATGGTTCATGTCATCCTTATATTGTTCAATCATATTATTTCTCGATCCCATATAGACTGATACTGATAACTCTCTATCTGATATTAATAACCCTTTATCAGTACATTCTAGCATGGCCATGCATTTTTCTTCAGTCTAACTCATCAAAGGGCTATAAATATCTTCTCAAATAACTGAGGGACAAATTTTATCTAAATCACTCACATTCCTCACATAACTCATTCTATATCCAATCATAACCTATTTTACCATCCTGTTAAAGATTATGTAGGGATGTGTCAAAATAGAGAACTCATCATGTAGGAAACCATAGTGATTTCAGGTCAGAGCAGTCAATAATACTACTGTGATGAGAATTACTTATGATAATTATCCATGTAGTATTCTCATAGTGGGTCGATCCAATACATCGTTTCTCTAAACATGTACCTATGAGTTTGACTCAATATCTCATATACATGATCAGTAAAACATAATCATCAGTCAACCTCATAGTAGTCTTTATTCATTGTTGTTCCCACAACAATGATTAGCCAGGGATATTTAGATTAGAATTCAAGTATCACCTAAGAGTTTTACTGTCAAATCACATACTGAATGATGTTAGGTAGAATTAACTAATCAAGGATAATATTAGAATTAGCCAGTAATAATAAAAATGCCTCTTTATTAATAAAATGGAAATATGACAAAGTCACAATATGGCCATTACATAATTGGCCTAGGGCATATCATTAATATCTTGTTTCTTCAACCTTTGAGGATATGGAGCTGGAGGTTTATAGGGTTGTATTGGTGGTGACTTTGGCTTCTCTTTGTTCTTATTTTGAACTTCTGGTTCCTTTTGTACCTCAACCCACTCATTTTCTTATTCTTTTTCCTATTTTTTCTTCATTTCCTTATACTCCATTATTGCTTTTGGGGTTTGGATCTCTGTTCCACTTCTCAAGGTAATAGCTTTAAATTGTTCCTTTGGATTCTTCTCAGTGTTGCTTGGTAATGAACCTTAATTCTTCATTAACAAAGAGTTTTCCAATTGTGCCATTTGTATCTCCAAATTATGAATAGAGGAAGAGTTATTTTTAAATATAAGTTAAGTTTCTTGATACATCTGCTCAAATCTACCCTCCAACCTCTTTGTAGCTTCATCTTATTGGTTCATTTTTGCTAACAGCACATCTATGAACTTCTCTATTTTGCTTTCTAAAGAAACCCCTAAGGATGAACCTTTATCTTGCTAAAATTAAGATAGATGATGTTGAGTATTCTGACCTTCTTCATCTTGTTGGTTCATTTTTACTGATAGCACATTCATGAACTTCTCTATTTTGCTTTCTAAAGAAACCTTTGAGGATGAACCCTTATCCTACTGAAATTAAGATAGATGATGTTGAGTATTCTGACCTCTAAAACCTGGTGGTGTTTGTGGTCTCCACTGGTTATTTTCTTGATTGCTCCAGGAAAAATTAGGATGATTTCTCCAACTAGGATTGTAAGTGTTGCCATGAACTTAGTTCTACTACCCCTTGAAGTTGTTCACATAGTTTACATTCTCCATTGACAATCCCTCCATCAGTTGACACTCTATAGTAAGATGACCACCCTAACATAATTCACAAGAGCAAGACAAATTAGATGTAGATATTGCATTAACACTCATTTTGTCCATCCTCTCGAATAGAGCATCCATTTTTACATTTATTATAGTCAAACTATCAACTTCAATAGATCCCCCTTTCTTTGGAATAGCCCTCTCATTGGACCAAAGGCTTTGTGTTTTAGCCATTTCCTCAAAAAGGTCTAAAGCATCTTTAGGTTTCTTTGACATAACAGTTCCTCCAGCTGATGCATCTATGTTCACCCTAACTGATGGATTGACTCCTTTGTAGAATGACTGCACTGAATCCCATAAAGAAATTAACTAAGGTGGATACCATCGTTGAAGATCCTTGAATTTGTCCCAACACTCATAAAAGCTTTCATCCTCCCTTGGATAAAAAGAGTTGATTTCATTCCTGATTTTCATAACCTTTGTTGCTGGAAAGTACTTATTGAAAAAGGATGTGTAGAGTTCTTACAAAGTGTTGATAGTGTTAGGTGGCAAGCATGTGAACCACCTTTTGGCTCTATCCACCAATGAAAAGGGAAAGAGGATAAGTCGGATTGCTTCAAGCTGCACTTCTTTCATCTTGAAGGTTAAGCAATATTCCAAAAATTGGGTCATGTGACCAATTGGATCCTTATGTGGCAATCCACCGAATTATGAATTTTAAATCATTTGGATCATAGCGGGTTTGATTTCAAAGTTGTTTGTTACAATCGTCGGCCTCACGATCGAATTTTGATCACCTTGGACATTAGGACTCATATAGTCCCTCATAGTTCTTTGCCCATTCTACCCATTTTGAGCTACTTGTTGCACTAGAGGCGGATTTCTTTCTTCTTCTCCTCCATTCAACCTGTTACTATGTTATTTCCTTCTTCTACGAACTATCCTTTCAAGCTCCAAATCAAGTGGTATTAACTGAGCTCCTTGCTTTCTTGCACTATATGTTGTGTGCATACACTAACTTAAGTTCCTGCAATACCACAAACACAATTATTACACAAACTAAAAGAAAGTTTAAATCAAACAACACAAAGTTCTTAACAATATAAATTTTGGCAATCCCCGGCAATGACACCAAAAACTTGACGTGTGAAATTCGCAAACGTACGAAATCATGCAAGTAGTAAAATAATATTGTCCTATAGAGATTGCAAACTGAGTATTGTAATACTTCAAGTGTTTTTTTATTTAAACACTAAAATTTGGTTTAAAATTTAAATAAAAAAATAAAAAAAATCTTAATTAAAGAATAATTAACTTTAAAACCAGGATTCTTATTATTAATTCAACCTTTTCTTAAGATTTATTAACATCTAAGTCAAGTTTAATCTTAATTCATTTTGAAGGCATCTATGGAATTATAGGCTTTCCTCTTGGACAAGCCTATAATTAATAAGTAAATTAACACTAAGTTTTAAAGCTCTCACTAACGCAGTGTTTCCTAAACTTAGTTTTAAGCTTCAGCCTTAATCAATATTAGTTGCTTTAATGTCTCTCTACTAAGAAAGCATCTTATAGGTTGTTGTTTGATTCCAGTGCAACCTATTTCTCAATGAAGTTTCATTGTATGAATTCAACCAAAGGGTGATCAATCCTATGATGACATTAAGCTTAACAATAACTAATGAATTAAGATTATAAACTTGGATTTAATTCAAATATTCACATGGTTGAACTGAAATAAGAACCCTAATAATTTATTTAGCTACTCATGTTAAAAAGAAGAGAAGAATATGAAGTATAGAGAATAGATGCAATCATTATTACTTAATGAAAGATAAAAATAACAAAGAGTCAATTAAGAAGAACCCAAAAATAACAAAGAGTCAATTAAGAAGAACCCCCTTTTCTGCTGAACCAACTAGAACATAAGGTTTTCTATTTTCAAACTTCAAAATAAAATCTCTCTCTCAACATGAAAAGATAACAATAACTTGATTCAAAACTACTTTGATTCTTTAGAAAAATTGTAAAAAGAAGATTATTCTTGTTTCTTTGAAGGCTCCCCTTTTATAAACTCTAGCCTCCAGCCTATCTAGAGTTGTTATAATTCAAAAATCATACTCCCTTAAAATCAGCAACAGGAAAATTCGAATTTGAAAAGTTGTTGCAGTTCGCACGGCTATTCACACCCATGTGCACCGTTGTGCGCCAGGGTGTGCATCAATTCAACAAATCAGGCATGGCTGCGCAACAGGGTGACCATGGCTGTGTTTTTTCCAACATCCAGGCATGGTTGTGTGCACTTGTATGCATGACTGTGCAACTTCTCATTGCTTTGAAACTTCATTTTTCTTCTAGGATAGGACTTGTTCTAGCTTCCAAATCTTTGAGTTGACTTGTTCAACCTCTTCAAACCTCTCCAATGCATCCTATGATCAAAAGTACACAATGATTAAGTTATTCAAATTAAAAATCAAAACAATCCTAACAACTAAACAAAAACATGAAAGATAACTAAAAGATCTTAAAAGTAACTAAAAATGCAACTAACTTGATCCTAATCCTATAACATATAGTATTCAAAACTTAAGGTTTATCGCACTCATCAACGTGTTACATACTGATGATCAACAAGAATTAAAGAATTTTTTTAAAAAAAACTTGTCAGACATTTTAATAAACAAATTAGAATAAAAAAATTCCTTATTCTTTAAGAATATAAAAGGGAATTTTTATTTTTTTTTGTTACAACAGTTGAAAAAAATAACAACAAAAAAATAAAAAACTTATGAAATATATCAAAAAATTATTATTTTTATCATTAATAATAATAAAAGTAAGAATTTTATTTATGACCTTAATTTTATTATTAATAATGAAAAAAACTGAAAAAAATAATAAAAATCAACAACAATTAAAACTGTAAAATTTTGTTATTTTTGTTCATTTTTATTGTTTTGTTGTTTCAGTTTTTTTCTGTTTGTTGATTTTTTTGTTTTTTCGGTGTTTTTTGTTGATGTTATAAATACATCATAAGGATTGTAAACATGTTACATATTGATAATCAATAAGTATCAAATAATATTTTTAAAAAACTTGTTAGGCATTTTAATAAATAAATTAAAGTAAAAAATAAAATAAAATTTTCATTCTTTAAGAATATAAAAAGGAAAATTTTTATTTATTTTTTGTTGTTATAACAATTGAAAATATTTATTGCTTGTTTTTACAATAATTGAAGATATTTATTGCATAATTATTCATTTGAAAAAAAAAAGTCTTAAGAGAAAAAAAATGTTGAGCAAAAAAAGAAAACATTGTGAAAAATAAAGACATTATCTTAAAAGTAAAAAAGCGTTGAGCACAAAAAGTTGAGAAAAAAAATATGAAGACAATACATTAAAAATAAAAAAAAAGTTGAGAAAAAAATATGAAGATAG
>CATIWM010395720.1:0-10049 GCA_949671775.1 Mallotus repandus
ATGTGTTTTCATATTTTTGGATTTCATTCTCCTTTATGTAATTATTTAATTTTTTTTGCTTAATTAGATATTTATATTGTTTATTTTCTTTATTATATTTAGTTGATTTATGATTTAACTTTGTGGTTTTGTTTTTATAGGATTTTATATATTTGTGGAAAATTAATATTTTGTCTATTACGGGAAATATTAAGATGATTTTTAATCATCAAATATTTATCCCTATAAGTTCTTAGATTTTTATTCTGCAATTAATTTATTTTTGTTTATCTTATTATTATTTTCGCATGTTTAAAGGGATGTAATTCATTTCTCCTCCCTTCTTTTTTATTGTGTGCATTTATTTATTTTATTTTATTATATTTTAATTGTGTAATGGGTTGTAATATTTTCTCCTCACCTTATTTCTTCGTATGTATTTTTATAAATTGTTGTTTGTGATGAGTGTTAGGCTGATAAACATGAAATTGGACTAATGTGCAAATTTGGACTTAATTGTAAAATTTGACAATTGATTGGAGGCAATTGCAATTTTGCATGTAAATAAAGAAATAATTAAATAATTAAAAGTGATAAAACACAAAACACAAACGGAGGTCAACCACAAAGTTGGGTGGGCATTCCAAAAGCCCATATCCAGTTTTTGAACTCAATCTCTGAGGCTGGCTGCTGGGGCCCTCCATGAAATTCAGTCGTTGTATAGTGTATCCTGCTCTTATCCGGGTGGCAATTTGCATCTCCGATTTGGGCTTAAAACTCATGTTGTATTTTCTAGTGGGCCTTGAGCCCACACAGTGTCGTGGTCACCAAACACTTGAGCACGTGCTAAACCCCGCCGCCTACAACAAGTATGAATTGTTAACACATGAATCTATTTACCTATTCAAATGATTTCACAGTTCACTTGAGTATTGCAAATGATGAAAAAAAAATAAAGCTAGGGAATGAACAAGTGTGCACACATAAAGAGGCATATCAATAAAACAATGGTATATTGGTGCAAAAAATCACAACTTTTTCAACCTTTTGTAAAATTATTCTAAACTTTAAAAATTGACTAGTCTAACCTAATTTGACAAATTATTTGCAGTTTTAGTACAATTACAATTTGATCAATATATGACATCTAAGGTGAAGTAGGTAATATCTATTTTTATGAATTTCATATCCAAATCATCTCAATATTAATTATAATCATTAGTTAAACTTCGATCTCTATAATTTTAAAAAATGTATATATAACGGGAATGAACAATTTATTTAATTTGTAAAGACTATATTCATATCTTTTTTATCTATTTTAAGTCCTCATATGAATGTGAAAATATAATAATAGATTTTAGCTAATTCACATCAAACATTATGTATGTATTTTATTTTATTAATTTATGATCAAATCACAATTGTACTAAAATTGTATTAAATTGTGCTAAGTTTACAAATAATATGTCAATAGAGCTAATTTTGCCAAATTTTAAATTTAGGTATAAATATGCAAAAGGTTGAAAATGTTTCAATTTTTAGTACCAACAGGCCTAAAATAAATAAGATACAGGAAATCTTACAATATGAAAATGTACTCACAAAAATTTAATTAAAATTATGTACAAAAATAAAACCAAAAAGGGTATTAAAAACATAAAATTTAAATTTTTTGGAATTATAAAACATATTTTTATTTAAATCCTTTTGTCAATTTTCTAACACAAATTATTTTCTTTTGGTCCCTGAAGTTAAATATTTTTAATATTCATACTATTTTTACTTTTTTAACACTTATATCACTTTTAAAATATTTTCACTAATAAAAATAAATTTACTTATTTTAGTTTTTAATATTTTAAATTAAAAATATGAATATAATTTTTTATATAAAATAATTTTCATATTTTAAATTAAAGATATAAATTTATATATAGATATTTAAATAATTACAAATTTTAAAAATAAATAAATAAGTTAATGTTAAAATATAAAAAAAATATTATAATAATACTATTATTTTCCACAATATTGTAGATTATGCAAGTTTTATTTTCAATAAAATTTATATTTTTCAGAATAAGATATTATGATGAGAAAGAACACAATAATTAAAGGACATTATGATAAAAAATATTTTATAATTCTTTAAAATTTAAAATTTATATTCTTAATTCCTTTCTTGGTTTTTTTTATAAATTTTTAATTAAATAATGGTGAATAGATTTTTATGATATAAATTTTTAGAAGCATCATTTTATTTCTATGTACTTTGAAAGCATGCTAAAAAAATGAAGGTTAAGGTAACAATCAAAAAATTTTGAGTTGTTTGGAAAAACTATTGCTATTGATAATGCACGGGCATACATTGTTAACACATTGAATCCATTTACCTATTCAAATGCTTTCACAATCCACTTGAGTATTATAGAAGATGAAATTAAAATAAAAATAAAAATCAGGAAATGGACAAGTGTGCACACATAAAGGGCCACATCAATAAAATAAAATAAGATAGAGGGGATCTTATATTTTTTATATTATAAAAATGTATTCACAATAACTTAATTAAAATCTTATGCAAAAATAAAACCAAAAAAGGTATTAAAATATAAAATTTGACTTTTACATAATTATAAAATATATTTTTATCTTAATGTCTTTTAATTATGGCATAATATTTTATTGTGAAAATTTTAATTTTTTTTAAAAATAAAACTTGTATAATTTAAAATATTGTGAAAAATAGTTTGTTACAATCTTTTTTATGTCTTAACTTTGACTTGTCTAAAATTTAAAAATATTTAAATATATATAAATTTTTATCTTTAATTTGCAATATGAAAAATATTTTATATAAAAACTTATATTTATTTCTTAATTCAAAATATTAGAAATTAAAATATGTAAATTTATTTTTTATTGGTGAAATTTTTTAAAAGTGATATAAGTATTAAAAATGTAAAATATGGTATGAACTTTAGAATTATAAAATTTCAGAGACTAAAATGAAATAATTTGTGTTAAGAAAATTAACATAAGAGTTTAAAATTTTTAACCCGTGAAGTATAAGAGTTTAAAATTTTTAACCCGTGAAGTATAAGAGTTTAAATATATAAAATGAAACTTTAGGGGTTTAAAACTAAAAATGTGGAAAGTTTAAGTGTCTGAAATGTGGGTTTTGGCAAAGTAACAAATCAACGAGCATCATTATTTGGAAAGCGATGCAGTACTATCATTCCATCTATTCCGTCACTTGTTGCTTGAGCTTAAGCAACAGGAGCACCCTCAGAGCCAAAGTTAACCCATTTTGAGCTCTCCATAGTACATTATTGAATCATTGTCTTGCAATTCTCAATCTTAAACTCAATTTCAAACAATGGGATTTAATGAAAAGCTCGCTTGATTTCCTCAATCAAAAGGCCTACACTCCTCCATAATTTGCATCTCATTTGAATACCATTCATAGTCACCATTTCTCTCTAGGACATTTTCCTACTCTTATTCATCATTGGAATCTTCCAAATTTGACAATTGGCATTGAGGTTTGGTTAAAGGTGATCAAATACTTATTTCCTTTCAAAAAAATTTAGACCCATTAATTTTTAGCTGTTGTTTTAGCTTTAATTGGTATCTTTTTATTTGCTTATATAACAAGATGATCTCTTGGGCATGCAACTGAGTGGTAACAAAGTTAGAAAGTTAGAGTTTTTGATGGCTGATGCAATGGCTCAGGGTGCTGACTGTGTCATTACTATTAGTGGTATTCAAAGAAACCATTGCCGTGTTAGTAATGTGCCCATATTTTGATTTTGAAATATTTCCATTTTATTAAAATTTTCAAAATCATTTGTTAATTCTAAAAGTTCTTTGAATAGTAATTCTATATGAGGTCATCAAGTATGTGACTTGATAGCAAAATTCTTAGGTGAAACTTGAATTTTATTCTAAATTATTCCTAGTTGGTCACTGTTATTGGAACAATAATTAATGAAGACTAGTATGATGTTGACTGAAAATTTTATTTTACTAACTATGTATATGAGATATTAAGTCAAATCATAGGTATATATTTGAGAAATGATGTATAGGATCGACCCAATATGAGAATTCTACATGAATAATTGTCATAAATGATTCTCATCATGTTAGTACTATTTTAGTCCTCTGACTTAAAATCACCTTGGTTTCCTACATAACAAGTTCTATATTTTGATATATTCGAACATCATCTTTAATAGGATGATGAATAGGTTGTTGTTGGATATAGAATGAATTATAGTGAGCTAGAAGAGTTCCAAACAAAGTATCACTGTTGATTCCACTATAAAGGCTGAGTATATAGTCACATCAGATGTTACTGCTAAGGAATCTGTTTGGATTCAAAAGTTGTTCCTTCCATTGAGTTGGTAGTTCCTCTCTTCTGTGACAATAATTGTCACACCCGTACCCTTACTTTAAGTATAATTGCATTCATTATGCATTTCATTTACATAAAATATATTAATTTAATTTAAGTATAAGTTAGTATAAATATATAGATATAGTTTAGAGGAAATGACTCAAATGGAGTAAATGATTGTCCTTAATTGAACAATTGAAAGTTTGAGGATTTATAGGTAACTTAAGCAATTTATTAAGGACCAAAATGAGTATTTTATATAATTTTTAATTATTATTTTTGGGTATAACTCCTTCCATCGGGAGGAGTAGCCATAGGTAAAGAAATAAAGAAAGAAAAGAAGAAAAAGGAAGAGAAAAGAAAAGAGAGAGCAAAGGGGCTGATTGATTTCTCTAAGTTTAGGTTAGATTTTCAAGTGAAACTGAAGATCTAAAGTACAATTAAGGCTATAATCTTCATCCTAAAATACTTTTGTGATTGAATTGGTAAGTAATTTTAGTGTTTTGGTTGATTTAATTTAGGTTTCTTAAGTTGCAGATTTCGGGTTCATAAATTCTAGTTTATTAGTCTCTGTAATTTGATCATATCTTGAGCTAGAGAATCTAAATTAAGTTTTATTTAATATCTAGAAACTTTGAAGATTTATCTAAAATTTTTATTCTTTGAGCTTGATCTGATTCAGTCTCTATGTTAGGTTAATAAGAGAATATTTTATTGCTCAGTCTGTCAGCTTCTTTGAATTAGTTGTAATTCGTTATCTATAATTATTTTTGTGGTTATCCAATTGATGCGAAATTTTTACAGAATATTATAGACATATATATCTAATAATAATTCAAATTTCAGCTCAAAATTCATTTTCTATAAGTCCCAAAAATTTTTCAAAGTTAGCTTGTAAACCAGGTTTACAAAGTTCAAGAGTTAAGAACTAGTCTGGGTATTTCTAGTATATATTGAACTAGGAAACTAAAAATTAAGTTTTGTTTGATTTTATAAAAACTTGAAAGATTTATCTAAAACTTTTTAGCTTTGAATTGGAGCTGATTCCATCTGTAACATGGTCAATCGAGGTCATACTTTTAGTTGCTCTGTCTGCCAAGATTATTGAAGCTGATTATGTTGAGCTATCCTTAAGCCCTTTAATAGTTGAGAAATTGAAGTAAAATTTTTAGTTAAGATACTAGACATATATATCTGATTCTGATTAAAATTTGAGGTTAAATAGGTCATAGTGATTTTTCTAATTTAGGTATAAAAATAGCAATTTTGGAGTCAATGAAGCTGATTTGTAGAATTAAGCTTAATTGCATTTTATGCATATCATTTGGGAGCTGCATGGTTAGAGTAGTATGTGAGATTATTATATTAATGATTTATATATGAAATTGTATATTTTAGGTGTTGAAAAAGGCAAGGAAAGTGCAGGTGCACATTAAAAAAATTCAGTGAACCAGGTTGTGTGTTTATAAATTGTATTGGTGAGTAGATATTCAAGCCTTTTAAATATTTTTATAACAGCAATAAAAGGATATTTTTATATTGTTTTATGAACTTGAATTGATGTACTAAAATTTTTCAATTCAGTTTGGTTACTACTTCAATTACCTGAAGTATTTAAGCTTTGAAACAATAATGGTTTCAAGTGTGGAAGTTAAATGTGTTATTAATACGTGCTTTCTTTTGTAACCTGATTTGGAGTTATTTTACTTACTTGGTGATTTAAATAAATTTATGCTCTACATGGTTTCTCTCATCTTTGAATTATGATGAAGATTGTTTGATTTTGAATGGTTATTGAACCATAAATATGATAATATTGTTTTGATTTATTATTTGGAGGAAATGATATTTAATTTGTGTATTACCACCCTATATGAGATGTGTGAATGTGCTGAGCTGATATATGCACATTTGAGATTTTTGATGGTTGTTATTGTGCAATAAACAACAGGGCACTTAATTGTAGAACGGTGAAGGTAGAAGGGCCATTCCGTGCTAATGCAGTTGGTTAGCCTTCAAGTGTGCCTAGAGAGTGATGCTTGTGATGGCCTGTATGTTATGACCAAACTATGATGCTTATTGTGGGGATGGTTAATACTTATGAAAGATTATTTTGATGATTGAAAATCATGTGTTTTATTCAGCTAAGTTTTGTATAAGTTTGAAGGAAATAATGACCTTGATATTTCAAGTGGATTACAATATGATTTTCAAACACTATATTATTAGTATTTGAGAAGTTAAATGTGTTTGGTTTAACCAAATTATTTCCTACTTGATATATCTATTCACTGAGTATTTTTGTACTTATTTTACTCCGTTTTAAAAATATTTTCAGATAGTAGGACTTGATAGTTGGTGAATAGAGTTAAGTTAGTGTAGATAGAAGTTTCAGAATAAGGTTGGCCAACATCCTTGTCAGTGAAGCCTTATATTTTATTTTATTTTTTTAGTCTTGTTTTTATAAGTGTTGTAAAAGAGAATTTTAAGTTAAATAATGATGGCTAAATTATATGTAATATAACAGTTTAGAAAATATGTTTGATATTACCTTAATGATATTTTCAATACTGTGTTTCTAGTTACAGAGAGTACTATCATTTTAATGTTCTTTAAAATCATGATGAAATTTCCTATATTATCTGATTATTGTATACGTATTTTACTATTCATAATACTTATGGTATTATTCATAAATAGTATTTTACTATTCATATATACATAATAAAAAAAATTCTTAATCTTCAATTGTAATGTATGAACAAGACTAAACTTTTAAAAGATATTAATTAAAATTCTTTTTCCAAATATAATGATATTTATAATATATTTAAACTAAATTAAATAGTTTGTTAATGGTTGGTTTTTAAATACCCATCTCGGGCTATATGAGACGAAGTGTGACATGTATCATTGTAAAGGTCATGCTTACTATGATCTTACATTTCCTTTATTACATCCTTGCATTATGCCATGTCCATGCATTATGCCATATTCATACATCTTATATATTGCTATGGTGTGCTTGTGTGTATATATTGTCTTTTCATTTGCATAAAATGGTTAATCCAAAATAGTACATATTTCTTGGAAGCATTGCGTTAACTAGTAAGGCCGGCCTTACTCAGCATTCTAGCGATATGTGATGCCTCGAATATAAAGAGTATGTTCATGCTGACATCGACATCTGAGCCCAATTTCTTTATCTTGCATGCAGATTTAGTTCCAAGCGAGGGATCCAAGTTTGCCTAGTTCCTAATCATACAATTTCTCGGGCGATATTGAGTGGAGACTCTATATTTCTCTTGGCTAGATTTTAAGGTTGTAAGTGAATTTATGTCATTCTTAGGCACTCTTCCAGTGTTCTCCTTATTGTCCCTCTATTTTCCCGCAACAAGGATAAAGGAATTATGATCCAAATAGTGCTGAGTTGATGCACTGACATCAACATAATAATAGAACTGGATTTAGATAGCATAGATTAATTATTACGTGTAAGAGACATTTTTCTATTGTTAATCATAATCAATTAAATTCTTAATTTTCAATCTTTATGGGACAATATTTAATATACTATGTGCAACCTGTGCTCTTGTGAGTAAAAAATACTATTTACCTAAAATCTCGATTAAATTTTACTCCAGTGAGGATAACAACTAAATTTCACAATTAGTGAACTATTTACAATTGTAACAAAAAATTCAAATTAAAAATCATAGGACAAATAAACCTTATACCATATATGAATTGGAATCACAGATAGAGAAATTCACTTCACTCTCTAACACACATCAAGAAAAACCCAAAAAGCATGAATTAAAACATCAAAAGTGGTTCTCATTATCATTATCAAGAATCAAAAGGAAACAGTCACAGGATGGAAAAGGAAATGAAAAAAAAAAAAGAACAAAGCTTAGAGATGTGTTAGAGATGGAAGAAAATGAAGAGAAATTGGGTGACTAACTTGTGTTGGCCATAGAAGAAACCAACAAAAGGTAGGAGGATAAATGACGGCTTGGAGAGTGGCGTTTGCCACCCGACATATGAGGCAACTACCAGTAAGTAAGGACTAAGTGGCAAGTGAACAATATAGTGAAATGTTGAACTGAGTGAAAAATTATTTTGGGCACTGTGACATAATCCTAGCTTTCTTTTTAAACAAATGCCCTCAACACTTTTTTTTTTTGAAATGGCTTTAACTATTTCTCACAACTTTCAAAAAGTGAGTTGAAATAGGAAACATTTTAAACACGAGATATAGCTCTTTGTAGGAATGTCCATATTTTATAAGGATAATGTGAATATATAGAAAATTAATAAAATTAACAAATTTGAAAAAAAAGGGCAGACGGTATAAAAAAAAGTATTGAACTTTCATTAAAAGAGCACTTAGCATATGAAACTAAGTATTGGGCTATCAAGGCCCACATGCTTTCAGAGAGTACAAAAATAAGGCTTTCTCTAACATCTTAATAAATAGACATTAGAGTCTTCATTGTTCGGACCTTCCTTTTACATCCAAACAGGTAAAATCCTATTATCGTATCTATTTAACCCAAATTTCACACAGTTTTAACTGTAATGTTTGAAGATAAATAAAAATATATAAAACTTCAATTTTTTTTGAAAATGTCACAATACACTAAGAGTAAAAAATGACATAAAAATAAAAATAGAAGTTAACCTAATGGCGAAGAACATACTTATTTATTTTTTTATAATAGTGCACACTTTTCTTTTCGAATTTCAGTAAAAGTAGCGCTACTTTGGCATTATAGACTCATAAGGTAGAAAACATTAAAGATATTTTTTTTGAGGTTTTGTAGATACAAACTAACTCTTCTTTTTCAATGAATTGTTATTTAAGTGATGTTTTTAAGGCACATGAAATAAGTGTGTTTTTTTATTTCATTTTAACGCTTTTTTTTTCTAATATTAATGTTTGTTATTGAGATATTAGAAAAAAGCTTCATTTGAGCCCATTTTGAAAGCTTATAGGCTTTAATAGCCCACCACTTAGTTTGAGGTGTTAAGTTTTTTTTTTTTTTTTTGGAAAAATTACATCCTACACTGAACTTGACCTAAATATTTACAAATTTACTATAAGTTAGTTTTTCATGTTTATGTTTTTTCTTTTCATAATATATATATATTTTTTTATAGTTTTGCGGTTTTGTTTTTTTAAATTTACAACTCACACAATAAGGCACCATGCTTCATGTGCAACTAGTGACAAGAGCCAACCATCTACTTACTAATGCTTACACTTGGAAAGTGCAATCCCATCAAATAATTTTTTCAGGAACGTTGAGAACCTTAGATGATTGAATAGGTGGGTGATCTTTTTGGTTCTTCTTCTCCTTTTTATGATTTTATTTTTGGATTTGTGTTTCTAGTTCTATGGGCGGTGATAATTTTTTACCAATTCATAAGCTTTTTTTAATTTGATGAGTGAATGCCATTTTTTTTTGTTATTGGCACTTAGGTAAATCTTGAATTCTATTTTTTTTAATTTTGTTCCTAGATTTGTGTTTCTGGTATTATTGTTATTGATAGATTTTTTTTTGATTCATGGGTTCTTATTGATTTGGTAAGTGTGTGTTATGATTTTTTTTGTTGTTTTGGTTGTATTAGTTGTTTCATTTATTTTGGTTGTTTCAGTTGG
>CATIWM010395764.1:0-21153 GCA_949671775.1 Mallotus repandus
TTATGGACTTAATTGTAAACATTTACAATCTTCTCCTATTTAACATTAGAATTAATACCACACATATCTCATATATTTCTCATGTCTATATGTTATGCATGTTATGCAAATAATGTAATTTATTAGGTGGGCGTTACAAGGTGAAAGGACATATTTTAGAAGGGCTAAAAAGGACAAAGGCATGAATTACTTGGGATATAAAAGATCACATTTTGCATTTTACACCAAGAGGAGTGAAGGACTCAAGAAACACACCAAAAGGAGGGAAGGACTCAAAAAACACACCAATATGAGGAGAAAAGAAGAGAGAAACTAGAGGAGGAAAAAAAGCTGAAGAAGAGAAGATCCATTTAAAGATTCAAAAGCTTTTTAGATAAAAAATCTTTAACTCTTTCTTGTTCTACTCTCTTGTGTGTAAATTAAATATTGAATGATGAGTTTAATAGCCATGAGTGGCTAAGTTTCTTTATGTTGTTGGGATTTTGGAAACCCATTTAATTTAAGTTCATTTAATACATTGGTTCTTGTTTATAAATTGCATATTGTGTTTATTGAGCTTATTGAGTGATATATTGAGGCTTGATGCATCCATTGTTTGAATCCATGCATTGAGAAATGGTGGATCTAATAGACTCATAAATACTTGTTAGATCTTTCAATGACTTGAGAAAGCTTGTTTAGATTTCATCCTCTATAAGTTTGCTGAATACCTCTCAAGTTAGATCTCATCTTATTATGTGTTGATAATAAGAATTGATTTATATTGTAAGGTTTGATTTATACTTATTTGTGAGATTAACATTGCTTGAGAGAGATTGTTATTCTGGTTTAAGTAAACTTGAAGTGTGAAATAAAACTTGAACTAATATGTTATTTGGCTTGATGATAGTGTGGTGTACAAATCTCCCAACAATATGCCTTTATCATTGATTGCTTTCTTATTATTTTATTTTGCAAAAGCCTTATCTATATTCTTTAGTTAGTTTGTTATTTTATCCATTTTCAATAGCTCTAAATATATACAATAAAGAGTAATAGGTGCTTAGTCCTCAATCTCTGTGGGAAACAATACTCTACTTACTTATATATTACTTGTCGACCTATGCACTTACAGATAGCAACAATGAGGAGGACTTTACCATCTTTGCTTCTGCCTGAATGGTTTTGCCTTTGTGGTTTCTGCATATGAAGGCGATTTTGCCCATCCTCATTTCCTTGTTGTAAGCCGCATCACAATTAACTTTAATTTCATCATTCATAGGAGGTTTCCATCTGTGGATTTCCCTTTCCTGTGAAGTGTTTGGGTGGTAAGTTTCTTCCGAAAGTTGAGTCCATTCATTCCAGTTCTTTAATGCTCGGTCCAGTACTTATTTCAGATCATTATTTTCACCTTCAAACATTAGTTTATTTCTTTGCTTCCATAGCTGCCAATAGATGCTTGCAGCCATTTCAAGCCTCTTATCTTCTTTATCTTGCTTGAGTATAATGACAACCTTTTCCCACCATACCTCAAAGTAAATAAAACCTAAATCAGAAGGCCTGTAGTTAAATGGAGAACCGTACGAGACCATTTTTGCTTCAAGACATAGGAACATTATTTGTTCTACTGTTTCTTCAGCTGTGTTGCATCGCCAACATTCTAATTCTTTACTACATCCCCTCTTCATCAAATTTTTCCTTCTAGCTATGGCATTTGTTACACATCTCTAAAAAAAGAATTTTACTTTCTTAGGAGTTTTCATTGCCCAAATGGTCTTCCAAATCTTTGGGTCAATGGTAGTTGAAGTTACTGGAGAGGAATTATCTTTGTTTTTGTGCTCTTTGTCTTTCAGAAAGTTATACCCAGATCTTACCAGGTATCTTCCTTGCTTGTCAAAATGCCATACCAATCTTTCATTCCCTCTATTTCCCATGACTGGGATTTATTCTATAGCTTCCCTTTCCACTTGATTAAACAACTGGTGAAGCTTTGTTTCATTCCATTTTTATTGCCTTTGGTCAATTAGGTCTCAGACAAGAAAGACATTGTTCGAGGGAGGAGGTCTAGTACTGAGCTTAAAATCCTTTGGGCCAGGAACCCATTTATCACTCCAAATGTTCACTTGATTACCAGATATTATATTCTACCGACACCCTTCACTAAGAACTTTTTTGCCTTGCATAAGACTCCCCTATATCTAAGAAGGCCTGATGCCTTTCTTAGCCTCTATGAAGGTGGTGTGGGGGTGGTAGATACTTCTCAGAAGCTGAGAACTTTGGAGCTATGGATTAGTTACCATCCTCTAACACTATTTGGCCAGAAGAGCCTTATTGAATAAGGACATTTCATGAAATCCCAAACCCCTTTCTTTTTTGTTTTTTGTGAGTTTTTTTCCAACCAACCAAGTGTATTTTCTTCTTTGTATCATCATGTGACCACTAGAACCTATTCACTTGTTATTCTATCTTCTTTACTATAGTTTTAGGGATTTTGAACACTATCATTATAAAGGTTGGCACAACTTGAAGGACCGCTTTTACGAATATGTCTCAGCTAGCATGTGATAGGTACTTTGCCTTCCAGCTTTGAATTTTTTTAGTGACCCTTTTAATTAGAACATTGCAAATCTTTCTTTTTGATTTGTCTGAATCAACAAGAACACCCAGGTATCTAGATAAAGCATCTGACTCTTTTACCTGAAAGACATTTGCAATTTCATTCCGAAGTTAGTGGGGAGCATAGGGGCTGAAAAAATACCTGATTTCCTGAGATTAATTTTTTGCCCCAATGCATCACCATAGGCTTTTAGAACTACATTTAGTCTTGTAGCTTCCTCCTTGATCACTTTACCAAATAATATGGTATCATCGGCAAACTGAACATGAGTTATGGTGTCACTGCATCAGGTTATTTTATAGCCTCCTATTTCCTTCTTCTCAACTTTGTTGTTAAGGAGTCTAAAGAGAATATCTGCTGCAAGAATAAAGATATAAGGGGACAAAAGGAGGCCTCTGCTAAGTTTAGAGTAACTTTATTCTTCATAATTAATGACCCTCGCAAATGATGCAACCAAGGAACCAAACAAGTCAATTAAGCTAAATGATCCTCTGCATTATAAGAGACCAATAATAAGAGCAAGGACTAAGAATTTCAAACAAGCATTGACTTCATTTGTTCTTTATAATATGAAGAAAATGGTGGATTTAACCTCAAGTCCAAATATGGAGCCAAGTGATGAGGAATTCAAGCTAGTTAGCTTGATTTCATATTTTGAGTCTTAGTAGCATACTTCGGTATTTTGGCCATAACTTTTGCTACGAGAGTCAGATTAAGGTGATTCAAAATTCTATGGATAAGATAAAGAGCTATAACGTTTATGAAGACCATTTTTGCTGATTCGATCATCTTCATTTTATCACAACCGTGTCAAACATCTGACATAGCCATGTCTAATTCCAATTCTATCCAAACTCTGTCTCATGAACCAGACACAGTCGTGTCACTTTTTGACATAGTTGTACTTGATTGTAATATTTTCAAGTATTAGAGTGACACAGCTGTGTCATTTTTTTAACACAGCCGTGTCTGACGTAAGGCCAAAATTCTTTATTTTTCTAGGTTTTATTTTTTAATGTTTAGGAAATTTATTTTTTTCCAACTTTATTTCTTATTAGGTTTACATTATAAATAGCCATCATAGGGCTATAAACAAATGAATTATTAAGTTGTTGAATTATAATTAATTAAGTGAGAATTTTCTTAACTTTGTTCTCTTGAAACTTTGCAAGTTTACTTGGATTGTTTCACTTCTACCTTTCATTATAATTGCTAGGTTAGATTAAACTTAGAGTTGTGTGATTGTTCATCTTTTAATAACTAGGTATTTTGCTTCAATTTAATAAGGGGTCTAGTTCCATCAACACAACCTTAACTTGATGATCTTAGGCAACGATTTCAAAGTTGGATGCGCGTTCTATCTCTATTATAGGTAGAGTTTGTATCAATTTGGTATCATAGCCAAACTTCAAGGTTTGGTTTTTTATCCTTTAATTTTCATTCATAAATTTTTCTTCTTCGTCTTCTTAATTGCTCTTACATTCAAAAAAAAATCAGAACCGAAAAAAAAATCCAATAAAAAAAATCAAATTGTTGTTTTGTTCACAAAAAAAAATTATCAAAGACCCTTGCTTGATTTCCGCATCTAGAAAAAAAATTGCTACTTGATTTTAATTTCATAATTGTATTGTGGTTGTGATTGTGGGTTTAGAAATTAGCTTTGGTTTCTTTTATTAATTGTCGTTGTGTGTGTTTTCTTGGCTTTTAAGATTGGGTAGTTCTTGATTTTTAAAGCTAAGTTTTGTTTACTTGCTTATTTTCTTATTTTATTTGAATCGTGAATTGTCACTTTGAATTTTAAGTTTAATTTGATTTTGTGTTTGTGGATTTAGGTTGATTGAGCAATTCTTGAAGACTTTGCATTAGTTGTTTTAGAACCGAGATTGAGGAGTTTGAGTGGTAAAAGACAAGAGTGGTAAGCTCAAAAGAGGGTAAAAACCTTATTGAGTGAAACATGAGTGTTAGTGACATTAAAATTAAGTGAAACGAGTGAGGGAGTGTTTTGTGAGGTTTTATTTTGCTACTAACGAATTCTTGTAGAAAAAATTAAAGCAATGGCTAAGGAAGGTGAAGAAATTCCCAAACAAAAGTTGAATATGAATTCCCTAAGCCAATTGTTTGATAGGTTGAGGATTGATTTAGCTACTCAAATTGGAGACTTGGCTGACCGAATGGATAGGATGGAGTCAAGTTATCAAGAGGTGCTAGTGCAACCAATATTAGAAACTATGGGAGACATGATCAAAAGGATGATGAACAAGCATCCAATTTGGGCAGAAATGGGCATACAAAAGTTGATAGTAGCTTGGGGAGCATTAAGATGAAGATTTTAAGCTTCTAAGGAAAGGTTGATGCCGAAGCCTACTTGAGTAGGAAAAAAAGGTGGAGTCCGTCTTTGAATGCCATCATTATTCAGAAGAAAAGAAAGTGAAACTAACCGCCATAGAGTTTACCAATTATGCACTTATTTGGTGGGATCAATTGGTGACTAGTAGAAGGAGGAACCATGATCGGCCTATTGAGACATAGGAGGAGATTAAGGCAATCATGTGCAAGAGGTTTATTCCTACACGCTATTATAGAGAATTGTATAATAAACTTCAAAATCTTGTATGAGGATCTAAAAGTATAAAGCAATACCATCAGGAAATGGAGATAGCTATGATTAAAGTAGATGTTCAAGAGGACCATGAGGCGATAATGGCAAGGTTCTTGCATGGGTCGAATAGAAATATAACCGACTTAGTAGAATTAAATCACTATGTTGACATGGATGATATGTTGCACATGGCAATCAAGATTGAGAAACAATTGAAGTTCAAGAGTTTCAAAGGCAATTCAACTTCTTATAATCCTTCATGGAAGTCAAATTGGAAGAGTGGAGATAAAAGCTATAACAAAACAAAATTTGATAATAAAAGAGAAAAGAAAGGGGGTCGCGCCAAGGTAAAAGAGAAAGGTGAGACTCAAACTAAATATTCTCATGATATTCAATGTTTTAAATGTTTCGGTTGTGGGCATATTTCTTATAATTGTCTAAATAAGTGTACCATGATTATGAGGGGTTGCAAAATATTTAGTAAGAGTGATGATGATGAGTGTGATTTGGAGATGCCCGAGCTAGAGGATGCAAGTGATGATGAGGATATACAAAGTCCATCACATGGTGAATTGCTTGTTACAAGGCGAATCATGAATGTGCAAGCCAAGATGGAGGATGAGGTACAATGTGAGAACATCTTTCATACTAGATGCAAGGTGCAAGATAAGGTATGTTGTATGATTATTGACAGGGGTAGTTGCACAAATGTAGCTAGTACCATATTAGTAGAGAAATTGCATTTATATACCATGAAGCATCCTAGACCTTACACATTGTAATGGTTGAATAATTATGGGGAAATAAAAGTGAATAAACAAGTGAAGATAGCATTTGCCATAGGCAAATATGAAGATGAAGTATTATGTGATATAGTGCCTATGCAAGCCTGTCTTATTCTTTTGGGGCATCCTTGGCAATATGATAGGAAGGTTAACCATAGTGGGTTTTCTAATAGATACTCTTTTGTAATAAATGATGTACCCATTATCCTTGAACCTTTAACCCCTAAAGAAGTGTATAAGGATCAAATGGTCCTAAAACAGAGGTTTGAAGAATTTAAAAAATAAAAAGCAATGAAAAGAGAGAGAGAGAGTTTGCATAAAAAAGAAAAGGAAAACAAGTAAAAAGAGAGCTGTGAGAAAAGCAATGAGAGGAGTAAGCAAAGAGTGGAAAAAGGAGAGCTTGAGAGGATGCACAAGGAGAAAAAGAAAAGTGATGCATATGCAAAAGGAGAGTTAAGTGTAATAGAGGTAAAATAAGAGAGAAAATTTTTTTTTATGCAAATGAAAAAGATGTGAGGAAAGCTTTACTCTTGAGGCAACCTATCCTTGTACTTATTTATAAGGAATCTTATGTTAGCACTAATGATCTTGACCCTTCTTTGCCTAGTTCTTTTGTAAGTTTGTTACAGGAATTTCAAGATGTATTACCTGATGATATTCCTAGTGGTTTGCCGCCCATTAGAGGAATAGAACATCACCCACTTACATATGTAATCCTGAGAAAACCAAGGAGTTGCAAAGGCAAGTTGAGGACCTTATAAATAAAGGCTACATTAGAAAAAGCATGAGCCCATGCGTCGTGCCATTTCTACTTGCGCCTAAGAAGGATGGAACTTGGAGAATGAGTGTTGATTGTCGTGCAATCAACAAAATAATGGTAAAGTATCGACATCCTATTCCTAAGTTAGATGATACGCTTGATGAATTGCTTACGACTATTATATTTTCCAATATTGATTTAAAAAGTGGGTATCATCAAATTCGCATGAAAGAGGGTGATGAGTGGAAAATTGCATTTAAAATAAAATATGGTTTATATGAGTGGTTAGTCATGCCTTTTGGTTTAACTAATGCACCTAGCAATTTTGTGAGATTAATGAACCATGTTTTGCATGCTTTCAATGATATACTTATTTATAGTAAATCTTTGGAAGAACATATTGAATATGTGTGTTTGGTTTTGGGAGTGTTGCGTAAGGAATGTTTGTATGCTAACCTAAAAAAGTGTAGTTTTTGCACACATAAGTTTGTTTTCTTAGGCTTTGTTGTTAGTGCAAAAGGAATAGAGGTGGATGAAGAGAAAGTTAAGGCAATTAAAGAATGGCCTACACCTAGAGGAGTTGGTGATGTGCAAAGTTTTCATGGTCTTACAAATTTTTATAGGCGATTTGTAAAGGAGTTTAGCACCATTGCTGCACCATTGACCGGAATTATCAAGAAAAACGTTGGTTTTAAGTGGGGAGAAGCACAAAAACAAACATTTAATATGCTTAAGGATAAGTTGACTTCTGCTCCTTTACTTGCTCTTCCTAACTTTTCTAAAACATTTGAAATTGAATGTGATGCTTCAGGTTTAGGAATTGGGGCTGTTCTAATGCAAGATGGACGATCAATTGCTTATTTTAGTGAAAAGTTAAATGGTGCAAGCTTAAAGTACCATACAAGGAGATGTATGCTTTAGTTCACGCTCTAGAGACTTGGCAACATTATTTATTGCCTAAAGAATTTGTTTTACATACTGATCATGAATCCTTGAAGCACTTGAAAGGGCAAAATAAGCTTAACAAACGACATGCTAGGTGGAGTGAATTCATTGAGTTATTTCCTTATTTCATCAAATACAAGCAAGGTAAAGAGAATGTTGTTGCTGATGCACTCTCAAGAAGGTACACTTTACTTGCTTCTTTAGATACTAAATTGTGAGGATTTGAATACATTAAAGAGCTATATGAAAATGATAGCAATTTTGGTAGTATTTATCACGTATGTGAAAATATTGCTTTTCAAAAATTCTATAGGCATGATGGTTACTTTTTTAAAGAGAAATAATTATGTGTTCCTAATTGTTCTATGTGTGAGCTACTTATTCGTGAAGCACATGAGGGTGGTTTAATGGGACACTTTGGTATAGCTAAGACTTTGGATGTTTTACATGATCACTTTTATTGGCCTAAAATGAAAAAGGATGTTGCTAGAATTTATGATAAGTGCATTGTGTGTAAACAAGCTAAGTCTAAGTTAAAACCACATGGTTTGCATATGCCTCTACTTATGCCTAGTTCACCTTGGATTGATATTTCCATGGATTTTATGCTTGGGTTACCTAGGACTAGGCATGGATATGATTCAATATATGTTGTGGTAGATAGGTTTTTAAAAATGGTTCACTTTATAGTATGTAGAAAACTGATAATGCACAACATGTTGCGGATTTGTTCTTTAAAGAGGTAATTCATTTGCATGGCATGCCTAGAACAATTGTAAGTGATAGAGATGCTAAATTTTTAAGCTACTTTTGGAAGACTTTGTGGGGTAAATTAGGCACTAAAATTTTATTTTCCACTATATGTCATCCATAAATTGATGGGAAAAATGAGGTAGGTAATAGAACTTTATCTCAATTACTTAGAACCATGGTTAAGCATAATTTGAAGTCATGGGAAGATTACTTGCCACACATTGAATTTGCTTATAATCATAATGTACATTCTTCTAATGTCCTTTTAAGATTGTTTATGGTTTTATTCCATTGAGTCCTTTAGATTTAATTGCTTTACCTTTGATTGAATAAGTAAACCTAGATGGAAAGAAGAAGGCAGAATTTGTGAAGGCATTACATGAAAAGGTGCGAGCAAATATTGAGCGAAAGAATGAGCAATATGCCAAACATACAAATAAGAGAAGTATAAATGTTGTATTTGAACCTGGAGATTGGGTTTGGGTACATTTGAGAAAAGAAAGATTTCCAACTCAAAGGAAATCTAAGTTGATGTCGTATGGAGATGAACCTTTTCAAGTGTTGGAGCACATCAATGATAATGCATATAAGATTGACTTGCCCGGTGAGTATGATGCAAGTGCTGCTTTTAATATTACTAATTTATCTCCTTTTGATTTTGATATAGATGCTGATTCAAGGACGAATCATCTTGAGGAAGGAGGGAATGCTGCAACCAAAGAACCAAGCAAGTCAATCAAGCTAAGTGATCCTTTGCATTATGAGAGACCAATGACAAGAGCAAGGACCAAAAAGTTCAAATAAGCATTGAGTTTATTTGTTCTTTATAATATGAAGAAAATGGTGGATTCAACCTCAAGTACAAACATGGAGCCAAGTGATGAAGAATTCAAGCTAGTTAGCTTGGTTTCATATTTTGAGTCTTAGTAGCATATTTTGGTATTTTGGCCATAAATTTTGCTACGGGAGTTCAATTAAGGTGATTTAAAATTCTATGGAAAGCTAAGATAAAGAGCTACAACTTTTATGAAGTCTATTTTTGCTGATTCGATTGTCTTTATTTTGACATAGCTGTGTCAAACATCTGACACAACCGTATCTGATTCCAATTATGTCCAAACTCTATCGCATTAACCAGACATAGTTGTGTCACCTTTTTGACGTAGTTATGCTTGATTATAATATTTTTTAAGTATCAAAGTGACACAGCTGTGTCATTTTTCTGACACAATCGTGTCTGACGTCAGGCCAAAATTCTTTATTTTTCTAGGTTTTCCTTTTTGATGTTTAGGAAGTTTATTTGTTTCCAACTTTGTTTCTTATTAGGTTTACATTATAAATAGCCATCATAGGGCTATAAACAAATGAATTATTAAGTTGTTGAATTATAATTAATTAAGCGAGAATTTTCTCAACTTTGTTCTCTTGAAACTTTGCAAGTTTACTTGGATTATTTCACTTCTACCTTTCACTACAATTGCTAGGTTAGATTAAACTTAGAGTTGTGTGATTGTTCATCTTTTAATAACTAGGTATTTTGCTTCAATTTAATAAGCAAGGGGTCTAGTTCCATCAACACAACCTTAACTTGACGATCTTGGGTAACGATTTCAAAGTTGGATGCGCGTTCTATCTCTGTTATAGGTAAGGTTTGTATCAGCAAAGCTAACAATGGTGACACAAGTCATAACCAAATCACTCCATCTCCTATTGAAACCCATTTTTTTTAATACCGTTTCCACAAACTTCCAACTCACCCTATCATATGCCTTTTCCATATCCAGGTTGATTGCCATGCTATTTTCTTTTACTTTCCTATTTCCCTTCATTGCATAGAGAGCTTCATGAGTTATGATTATACTATCTTGTATGCTCTTGCCTGGAACAAAGGCAGTCTGTTGAGGTGTAATTAGATAGTTCAACTACTTATGAAGTTGATTTGCGAGAATTACATTGTACATGAAGTTACAACAGCTAATCGGACTGAATTCAATGATACTTTTTGGGGCTTGAACCTTTGGAACCAAAGCTATAATGGTTTTGTTGAGTTCAGATTGCAGCTAGCCTGTTTCAAAAAAAACTTTTCACCACTTCAATGACTTTCATCTTGATGGTTTCCCAGTGACTTTGAAAGAAAACCCTTGGATACCCATTTGGCCCCAGCGCCTTTAAATTCCCCAACTAAAAAACTGATTCTTTTATTTCTTTTTTTGTTACATTGGCTAAGAGACTTTGGTTCATCTCATATGTGACCAAACCAAGGATAGAGTCCAAAATAATTTGATCGATGTTGGTCTATTCTGCAGTGTAAAGGCTTCTAAAAAATATGTAAATTTCATGCTTGATTCCTTCGGTGATAATGATCCAAACCCCATCTGAGTTTTTCAGCTTTGCAATTTTGTTCCTTGCTCTCCGTTGCACTGTAGAAAGATGGAAGAAATGAGAATTTTTATCTCCATGCCTTAGCCACATTTGTTTTGATCATTGTGCCTAGTAGAGTTCTTCCTTTTCCCAAAGTTCATTAAGTTTAGTCTTTAATCTTGTAATTTCTTATCTGGCCTATTGGAGGAAGTTGATTCGGCTTTTAACTTCCTCAATCTTTCCCTTTGTGTTACCAAATTTTTCCTTACCCTAAATTGTTAGTGATTTTGCATAATCATGGAGCTTTGGACAATATTCCTTCTCTACACAGATGATTTATCTCTTTCCCAAACTTGTCTCACCAGTTCCTTACAACTAGCATATTTGTCCCATTTAAGTTCGTACTTAAAAGCTCTCTTCTTATTTGAAATTTTCTTGCTAAGAACAATCACCAAAGGCCGGTGGTCTGAGGCGCCAAAATTTTTATGCACTACATGGGCATTGTCAAAAATGCCTCGCCATCCTGGAGATACTAGTACTTTGTCCAGTCTAGCTGAGATTTTTTTGTTTCCCACTTAACGATTGTGCCAGGTAAATCAGTTCCCCTTGAACTCCAACTCCATTAGCTCATTTTGATCCATGAAGTCAGTGAGGATTAAGCTTTGATTCCAGTTAAACATAGCCCCTCCTTGTTTGTCTTCTGGAACTGTTATCATGTTGAAATCTCCAACTATGACCTAGGGTTCATTCCTCCTAGCTGTTGTTGCAGTTAGTTCATCAATTACTTTTTTCTGTTCTTGCTTTTCCAACGCCCCATAAAAACCAGTGAGGTATTAGATTTGTTCACCTTTAGCTTTTAGATCTATGAAATTTTTTCTCTTTCCAAGAGTTTCGATATCCAGATTTTTAGATCACCATATCGCAAGACTGCCGAATTGACCTTCTGGTTCAACATACTATGTTCTATTGAATCCATTAGTTCTTTTTAAATCTTCCAGACGTTGGGATTGAGTTTTTATCTCCATCAAAAATATATTATGTTTGGTTTGTATTTTTTTAATTAGATCTCGCAAGGATCTCGATGTTGTTTTGTTGCCAAGACCCTAGCAATTTTAGGCTAAGATACACATGAGGTTAGATAGAAGGGGGGAAGGGAAAGAAATATGTAAGAAAAATAGAAATAAACTCGAAGAACTACTCACACCCTAGTGGAGATGGCGCTAGGGTTGAGAGAACACTAAAACCTCTTATTACTCTTAACCCTAAAACTTCTTATTACTTTTTTTTGCTCAATTTTGTGTCCCCTTTATCAATAGGGAACAATCCGGCCAGATATATTACACTTGAACTTAACTAAATTTAGAATACAACATGACAAACATTTTAGCAACAAGATTTGTTTGGTATTGACGCTGTTGCACCTAAATTCACTTCTCAACCAAAGGTTTTCAACTTTTAACGTGCTCTTCCCACTAACTCGTCAACTTATTTATTGATTTTTGTTCTTGCTGCACAAATATTTTTTTTATTGTTTAATAAGTCTTTAAGAATATATAAACGAAAATAAATCTTATCATTTCACAAAATTAAATAATAAATTTGTGACTTCAATTTTATTATACTTTTTCTTTTAAATTTGTATGATTAATATTTCAAACTTATAATTTTTATATTAATATCTAAAATTAGTAAGTACATTTAAATTATTTATGTAATCACTTATTAACAATTGTTATTACTATTATTATATCCACATTGATTTCTTTAAATAAAATTTTGAATTTAAATTTTATATTTAAAAAAATAAATATTAAAAAAATTTATATCTTTTATAAATTTATTTGCTCGATCTCTAAATTAAACGGAACTTTTGTGACTAGTATACATTTGAAGCATAGATAAATGTTCCGATATTGGGGGTGCCCGAAGAACGACATCGCATAACAATATGGAATATTCGCTTGCTTTATAATCACGTAAATGCAAAAAAGGAAAAAGAAAATCTAGAAACGTCACGTGTTGAAGCACACACGAATCGAAAGTTCCGAAGCCAAAAAGCCAAGTGTACCCTTAACCCTAAACAGCTACAACTAATCACAAATGGTATTTAAATCCAACGGCGAAAAACCATTCATCTGTAATCTTCCAACTTCAAATCCAGGGTCCAAACATTCTCATATAAACCGGTACACGCAACCAACTTTTGATCTCTGTCTCTGTGAAGAACCACAGATTTTGAAATATTGTAAAAGCCTCGATTCGATCTCTTTGTTTGTTTCCACCGGTCAGTTTTCAGGTACCAATGCAATTAGGTTTTGGACTCTGATTCCATTTCTATTTGAAGGTGTTGTTATTGATTTTTTTTTGGTTTGGCAGAAAAGAGATGGGAACCTCAGGTGAATTCACATGGAAATTGGCGGATCATCCGAAGTTACCGAAAGGGAAGACAATAGCAATGGTAGTTTTGGATGGTTGGGGTGAGGCCAAGCCTGATCAGTATAACTGTATCCATGTCGCTGAAACTCCCACCATGGATTCTTTCAAGAAGGTAAACTCTTTTTTTTTTTTTTTGAAGTCATTGAGTCGATTTTGAGATCTGCGGATCTTGTACCTAAAAAGGAAATGTTTCGATTGTATTCATTTGAGATTTGTTTTTCATTCTTTTTGATTTGGAATTTCTTAATTCGATTTTGCTTTTGACAGACTGCACCTGAGAAATGGAGGCTGATTAGGGCTCATGGCAAAGCTGTGGGACTTCCAACTGAAGATGATATGGGTAACAGTGAGGTTGGTCACAACGCCCTTGGTGCTGGACGCATTTATGCTCAAGGGTTAGTTAGTGTCTCTCTTTTTATTTTATCATTTCTATATTGAATCAGTGAATTGCTAATGAGTTAGCCTCCTGTTGCTGATTAGTATTTGAGGTGCATGGTGTATTCTTTTGGGTGTGATGCGCTTTTGTCAAATTAGCTTCTAAAGGTGTTTGTTTAGTGATATATGCGTCTTTATCAAATTAAATTTCAGTGTAAACAGTTTTGTTCTTTTGAATGCAGTGCAAAGCTTGTTGACCTTGCTCTTGCCTCCGGAAAAATTTATGATGGAGAGGGATTTAAGTACATACAGCAATGTTTTGACAAAGGCACTTTGCACATCATTGGGTTACTGAGTGATGGTGGAGTGCATTCCCGGCTGGATCAGTGGCAGGTGAGTTTTGTATTTGAGGGTTCTTGTTATCTTATTTCTGCTAGCACCTTGCATTATCATATAATAACATCTATAGTGTTCCTCACTCGATTCCTTTCCTTTTTTTTTTTCGCAGCTGTTGTTGAAAGGTTCTGCTGAACGTGGTGCTAAAAGAATCCGTGTTCATATTCTTACTGATGGACGTGATGTTTTAGATGGTTCAAGTGTTGGTTTTGCTGAAACTCTTGAGAAAGACCTGGAAGATTTATGTCAGAAAGGTGTTGATGCACGAATTGCATCCGGTGGAGGCCGTATGTATGTTACAATGGATCGTTACGAGGTATTTTGTTTAGATTCAATGGAACTTATTTGCACAACTTTTTTTTTTAAAGATTTGAAGTTCTCTGTATTGTAAGTTTTATTCTTACCTTTGGACCTGGTAACCACATTCCTAGAATAGGTAATGCAGTAGGGAAAGGAAATGGACAAAAGACATCTAGGATCTAGTTGAACATGATATCTGGGTAAGATTGTGTTCCTCTGGAATCACCATCATATATTTGATCACCAAGAACGTAAATTGAATTGTTGGCATGTAGGCAGGCCTATCATGACAGGATAAAGAAATGGTTATGAAGCAGTAAAAGTGGGAGAGAAGGAAATTGGACACAATTATGTCAATAACCTCTTTTACCTAGTTCTCAATACTAATGGTTACAAACTATTGTCTATACATAGACACAGTTATTGCTACCATGGTGGAGTTAGTAGTGTATGTTTGTAGAAATATTTACATTGTATTTGTGTGTATGATACACATGAACCAATCCTTTATATATTAATCAATTTGCCATTCACTGCTATCTGTACTTTTTCTTTCCCCAAATCTTGAATTGTTATGTATATGTATATGGTTAAGCAAATATGACATTTTAGAATCATAATGTTTGTGAGGTCATTCTCACATAGATTATCCAGTGATTACAATTTCTTATAGAAAATCCTAAATATAAAATTATATAATTTTTATTTTAATAATGTTGTAAATACTTACATAAGGCTTGTTGTATGTGTCATATAAATGTCTTTTGAGTGGAAATCTATATGGCATGGTTTATGATCTGGGTTTGTAGACCTACATATTTTAATTCAAGAAAAGTAAGTAAATCTTAAGTAACACCTTCCCAATGGCTATGTGATTTATGTATGTGATATCTTGCAGAATGATTGGAATGTTGTGAAAAGAGGATGGGATGCTCAGGTCCTTGGTGAAGCCCCGCACAAGTTTAAGAGTGCTGTTGAAGCCATCAAGAAACTAAGGGAAGAACCCAAAGCCAATGACCAGTACTTGCCTCCTTTTGTCATCGTTGATGATAATGGGCAGGCCGTTGGCCCAATTTTGGATGGAGATGCTGTTGTCACAGCCAACTTCCGCGCAGATCGAATGGTTATGCTTGCTAAGGCTCTTGAATACGAGGATTTTGACAAATTTGATAGAGTCCGATTCCCGAAAATCCGCTATGCTGGAATGCTTCAGTATGATGGTGAGCTGAAGCTTCCAAGCCATTACCTTGTATCTCCTCCAGAGATTGAAAGGACATCTGGTGAATATTTAGTGCATAATGGTGTTCGTACCTTTGCTTGCAGGTGAGGCAGCATCACCGGTTCCTTATTTTATGATAACATGCAAAATGCTCTTTATTTATTTTAAAAATAAAAGAACTGTTTTATTCATTTCTTATGTTATGCAATTTTCCTTTTTTTTTTGAATTGCTGTTGGGATTACAACTGCATGCTATATTTGCATGTCCTAGTAAGTAACAATTGTATTGGTAATGTTAAAAACTAATCAGTGCTTAATCTTTTGAAGGCAACTTAATAGTTTTGTTATTTTGGCCTGATTTTTAACATGTGCAGTTGTTCCAAAATGTTTTTCTGCATGATTTTTGGGTCACCTTCAGATCATTCTTTTTAACCTGTGCATTTATTTGTTCAACAGTGAGACTGTAAAATTTGGTCATGTTACTTTCTTTTGGAATGGAAATCGCTCTGGTTATTTCAAACCAGAAATGGAGGAATATGTTGAACTTCCCAGTGATGTTGGAATTACATTCAATGTCCAGCCTAAGATGAAGGCAATAGAGATTGCAGAGAAGGCAAGGGATGCTATTCTCAGTGGCAAATTTCACCAGGTGATTAATGTACCTAATTTGTGTTAAAAAAAAAAAGTGATCTAAGATCTGATTAATAACCTGTTTATTGGCATGTTGGCATGTTTACTTAGGTTCGTGTCAACCTACCAAATAGTGACATGGTTGGACATACAGGAGATATTGAAGCCACTGTCGTGGCATGCAAGGCTGCTGATGATGCTGTCAAGGTATAATGATATTTTTTAATTATGCATTGCTAGTGTTCCAGTGTTTAGTTTTGTAAATTGGAATTTTTACCTTTGGATTTTAGTTGATGGCATATATGCTGTTGCTAATCTGTATAAATGCTTCTTCCAATTTTGGTTTCTTATATCGTGGTTTCTTGTCTCACCTCTGTCATATGGGAAATATGACGTTGGTCTTGGGCCCTCTACTCTTTCCAGGTAGCCTTTAGGCAAGTTTCCACGAGGAACTTGCTCTCTTTTTTTTTATTTTTTTTTTATGGTGGGGTGATCCATTTTAGAATATATTGGTACAATGTTTGACTATTTTCAGTTTCAGTATTTTGGTTGGAAAAAAAAAAGAAATTTGGTGTAAAGCTGAGTTGTGTGATGGGATTTTTGATAAGAATCACTCGGATAGTTGCTATTGGAATGTTACGGAATTGTAAGGATGTTATTGTTTGACTTCCTTTTTTCTGACTCTAAAAATTTACTGATTGCAGATGATCATCGAGGCCATAGAGAAAGTTGGTGGAATATATGTTGTTACTGCAGATCATGGCAATGCTGAAGATATGGTGAAGCGGGACAAATCTGGGAAGCCTATGCTTGACAAGAGTGGCAACATTCAGATTCTCACATCTCATACTCTGCAACCAGTAAGTTGGTTTTATATATTGGTAAATTTGAGGGAATCAATCAACAAAATGTTGCTGCCCTTGTTTGATTTTTTCTGACTTATGATGAGAACTTGATTATGTATAACTCAACAAGAAAGAATCTAATGATGTTGCAAATCCCTCAGCAATTTAATTAGGCTGAAACACCCCAGAAATGAAGGAAAGAGAAGAAATTATGCAGTGAGACTGCGTCCCATTGAAAGCTTTTCATGATTTAGACAAGCTGTTCAGTAGCATAGACTGTTTTCTTAGTGTGAATTATGGATCTTCCCGTGCTGATCTGACCTCCCAATTTGGATCATTTTTGTGCAGGTGCCTATTGCAATTGGAGGTCCTGGATTGGCACCTGGTGTCAGGTTCCGCAATGACGTTCCCAATGGTGGACTAGCTAATGTGGCAGCTACTGTGATGAATCTTCACGGATTTGAGGCTCCTAGTGACTACGAGCCTACTCTCATTGAAGTAGTTGGTAACTAGGATTAGCAGGAAGAACGCCTAAAGAACTCAACTCTAGTTTTTGCATAAAATTTTGATTAGAACCCGTGCAACGAGGAAGCCGGTTGAATACATAAAGTTATCTGGCTAAATAAGTTATTTTGAGCCTGCTCACCAGGAATTTACTTCCTATTTTGAATTCTGGATACCCATATCCATTTATATATCCAAAACTTGACTGAAAATTGTATTTTAAATGTACTTTTTGGTATTTTAACTCATGCTTCATATTTTGAATCTTTTTCTTTTTTATTCTTATTCTTATCATTATCCTCACCTGAATTTTTGTAGAAAAACTGTGGTTTGATCTTTTTGGTATTTGTCTCGTGCTCGTATTTTGAATCTTTTTCTTTTTGTTTCTTGTTCTTATTATTAACCTCGCCTGAATTTATTTAGAAAAGTTATGGTTTGATCTTTGAAGGATGGAAGGTTAGCATGTTTGCTTGTTGGGTTAGCTTCTTGCTGCATTCTTCCACAAACAGCACAATGCACAACCAGATGCTAAGTTTAGTTTTCTCTTTTTTTTAAAAAACTATTGGGAAGGAGGGATCTGAATTTGGGACTTTAACTTTATAGCTACTAAACTATGAAAGGAGGATAATTAAATGCTATATGATATATGAGTAGTAACATGAGAAGAAAATAAATGTAAATATTGATTCACAAATGGGCATTTCACCAAAAAAATAAGTTGATAAGCTGAAATTAAGGGAAATTTTAAGGTTACTTTATTTTTCAAATATTTTATTTTTACTTTGTATTTATCATCGTAAGATGAGAGTGTGTTTTATAATTTAAGGGTGATTATAAATAAAGTGAAATTTACTTTGTTAAAAATAAGGTAACCATAAAATGCACTTGAAATAAAAATTTTATTTAATTATTAAATTTTTTATAATATTTAGTGTATTTTTTGTTTTACAATGAGTTAATACATGCAGTTAAAAATTTTAATAATTAATTAAAAATAATCATTTAAACAGTAAATTAATATTTATTTAAAAGGTATTATTTAAAACAACAATGAGTTTGGGGCTTTCTATAGTTTTTTTTGAAACATCAAATTGTCATTAAGCCCGGAGGTAAAGGAGACATACAAACAGTCATCAAAAGGACTGTAGAATCAACTGTCATTATATAGCATGGCCAAAAAATTGTGTCATAAATTTTAAGAAGTTTTGGTAAGAGCAAGGTAAAATAAAAGGAGAAATATAAGGGATTATGAAAAAATTATAAGAAAATCATAATCAGATGAGAGTGAGCTCAGATCTACAGGAGCAACTTTTATGCAGATACCCGATGAAGAACACCTCAAGCTTGGAAAATGAGCTCAGATCTGGATTTCTGATATATTCTCTACCAAGTATTATCATAAATAGGGTTCAATACACTTTCATCCAACGTAGGTAAAGTAAAATTAAAGTTTATAATATATATATATGATTTCTCTTTTTCTTTTTTTTTAAAAAAAAGGAAGTAGCATTAATATTTATTACATGGCATAATTACATTAGCCAGAAAAGTCTATAATAGGCTAACAACTTTTTTTTTAAGGGTAAAGGTGCATTTTTGCCTCTAATGTTTTACTTTAGGAGCAGATATGCCATCTTTCTTATTTTTGGCGTAAATAAGTTAGATTTATGCAATAAAGGTGCATTTTTGGCCCCTCTAGTTGACATGGCATAAACGGTAGTGCGAACTGTTAAATGATCGGATGACATGGCAATGATCTCCGTTTAATCTCTCTTCTTCGCCCATAGAAGCTCACTGTTCACTTTTCCTGGAATGGAAAAAATTGAAAAATTCCTAATTCACAAAATCAACAACCAACAAAAATTGAAATCAAACAACAATGACAGTGAATCAAGGCTATCTCCATTCTTTCTCTGTTTTTTCTGCTTTTTTGACACTTCCTCACGCACCCAATACTAAGAAACCCAAAAAATGGCAATCGCATGTCCACCTTTTATCACATCAGAGAAGCTAACATCAATGGAATCAACAACTTCTTCTTCTTCTTCTTCCCAAGAACTAAGGCGGCTGCAAAGCTGCTGCTTCTCACGTTGAGCCAAACTAGTCACCCGAGAGCTCATATGTGAGATGGGTTCAATGGTTCGAGGAGACATCCTGCTTGATGCAAAAGAAGCCTGCAACATAGCATGATCAACATTCTGAAGAGAAAAATTTGTCTTGATTGGTGATAAAATACTTTGCTGCTGCTGGAATTGATTAAGAACCGCTGACATATGGGTTGGGGAGAATACAGCTGACGCTGCAGCCAATGCTTGATCAGCATACCGAGGAGAAGAGCTCTCCATAGAGAACAATTCATCAAGATTTTGACGGGGCAAGAATTTTCAAACGACCAGAATGGTTCAAGGAGTTATTATTCAAAGGTGGTTGAGTAAGACTAGATAATTAATTCACGAGCTGCTGCTGCTGCTACACATCAAAATTTGATAGCAAACCATAGTCCTCAGCTTGAATGTCTCTTGCATTAAGAGAAGATCTCAAGCAACTAAACTGAAGATTGCTTCCAGGCAGATGCAAGGCTGGGACATTTGGTTGGGACCAAGGCATAGAAGAATGTGACATACCGTTTGCAGATGGAGACATTGGTGGAGTAAATGGTGAAGGAGACATAACAGATACTAATGAAAGCGAACCAAGAGAAGAGGGAACAGCAGAACCATTGGATACATTTAATGATCGAAGTTCCTCGACAGTGTGGGCAAAGAAGCAAACTCTCCTCACATAACTTGTACCATCTTTCCAAAGCCAGGTTCGATACTAAGCATGATAAAGCCAACATTCAAAAACTCCATGGGCATATTCACACATATCTCCTCGTCTACAACCCCCTTGCTAAAATTAGGACATGGAACATAGCTGTAGTGGAACTTCTTGGTCTTTACTTATAGTAGCAGCAGTAGCAAAAAGCTCAAGCGCAAAAAAAAAAAAAACACTTGGAGTTGAATTCAAATCCAGGAATCATGATGATTTCGAAGATTTTCCTCCATGTTATGTTTATGGCATTCCTGGTTCTTTTTATGGCCGGTTTTTCCCTTCAAATACTCTGCATTTTGTGCACTCTGCTACTACTCTTCACTGGCTTTCATAGGTAAAGGTGATGTTGTTGAGCAATGTTGATGTCAATGATGATTATGGGTAATTTGTTTGGGTTGTTGTCTATATCAAATCCTTGTTTGAGTTGATATTTATTGGGTTGTTGTCTATTGGTGGGTGATGTTAATTTAAGGGCAGCGATGTTATTGACGAGAATAGTGGTGTTGTATGATGGTGGTGGTGATTTTCAGGTGGTAATGGCGGTGGTGATGGGTGTCACGGGCCCGCAAAAGCTTCACAAAAAGGGACCGTGCGGCGCTTGTCTAGAACACCTTCTAACAAGCCAGCCTCAGGGACAGATTAGTAATTCTGTAAGCACAAGGAAAAATATATTAGTAACCGAGTCAGGATATGTAAGCCAACATGATAGCCCAATGGGCAAGAACAAGGCAACAAGCACAAGCGCAATCGACAAGGCACACGATAAGAAGATAATGGGACTACTTGTGTTATTCATCATAGAAGGCAATACATCGATTCAGACACTGTGCTCCCA
>CATIWM010396111.1:0-10084 GCA_949671775.1 Mallotus repandus
AAATAAAATTATTGATATTAAAAATATTGAAGAAATAAAGTGTTTAGGGTCATAGCTCAAATGAAAAATTTACTAAAATTTTAATAAATTATAAGTTTAACGGAGTTGTAATATTTAAATTATTATATAAAGAAAATATAAATTTTATTATTTTTAAATTTTTATTAACAAATAACTAATGATTTTTTATTATCTTATGATTAATTATGACCAAAATATTTTTTTATATAAAATTAGTTATAGAGTTGATGAGTTAAAAATAAATAAATTAATATTTATCATTTAATTATTAGTTGAACTTAAAAAATTATATCAAATAAAATTTTATGTAAATAAAAGTATTAGTGTTAAAAATATTAAAGAAATAAAGTATCATAATTCAAAGAAAAAATATACTAAAATTATAATAAATTATAAGTTTAATGGAGTTGTAATATTTAAATTATTATATAAAAAATATAATTTTTATTATTTTAAAATTTTTATTAACAAATAACTAATATTTTTTTATATAAAATCAGTTATAGAATTAAAAAAATTAATTATAAAAAATATTGAAATAATATCATATAATTATTTAAATAATAAATTTATAAAAATTGTAACGAATTAGTTAATATTAAATTTTTTTTAAACAAAAGTTAATATTAAATTATTATAAAAATAAATAACATTGTTATTATTTTTAAAACTTTTATTTAATAATAATAATAATAATAATAAATTTAATTATTTATTTACTATATATCACGAGTCAAATAAATTTATTGTTCACTTACATTTAATTATTTACTAGCGTGTATATTTAAATTTTTTTTTATAGAAACCCGACTTCAAATCTAAAACTTTATACCCATTGGCCACAAAAATCATAAACACAAGCCCTAAGACAACACCAGCCTCACAATATCCTCCAAAAATCAATCAAATGAATATCATCATCATCGTCACTTGCATTGAAAGCCACTCTTTTTCAGTTTCTTTTTTCTTTTTATTTTGTGCAACAAATACTCTTAACTAAACCACTCAAATTGGAATCCAATAATCCCAACAAATAGACACGTATACTTGTCATTTACCATACAAAAACCTCCCACTTGTAGCCTAGACGTGTAGACCAACTCCCCCACCCATTTTTTCTTAGAATTTGTTTTTGTTTTGTTTTGTTTTTTTTTTTGCAAATCCAGCATCTAATAATTATATATATACACACACGTAATATATTTTTGTTAATTATATAAAATATTAATATATAATAATTATTAGTTAAAATTAATTGATTAAAATTCTTTCCATTTAAACGATCATTCAATATATATATATAATTATATTAAATTAATTATTAAAAGCAAGTTGAAATAGTTAAATAGTAAGTTTAAAAAAAATATTATTTTATTATCATTAATTTAAAAAAAAAATACGAGTCCTATCATACATGTAGTCCATTGATTTATAGATCAGAATGGAGTCAATGGGGACCGTTTTCTTCTTTGCTTGCCTTTCCTTAACTAGTTCCCATTCTCACCCATAGAGACACAAAATAACTCATCCTCCTAAAAGTGTATTTTCTAGTCTTTCTTTCACCAAAAAGGTTCCATAGGGAAAATATTAGATTATATTAGATAACATTATCATCAAAGAACCAAGAAACAACAAGTAGTAGGAGAAAAGAAAAGAATACTTTCCACCCATGAAAGGAAACTCCACCACCAACATGAAGAATAATCATCATCAAAATATTCCTTCACTTCCATTTGAGGCAAGCAAAATCCTTCTCCAATCTAGCCATTCTCATCATTTCCAATCACAAACCTCTTCTTCCAAAACTTTTCATCAAGAAAATGATGGTAGCAGGATTAATATCAATGGCTTCAAATGCACATCTTCTTCTTCAAATCTCACTCACAAATACTCTAATGATCAAGAAATGGCTCTACATGGCTTGCCAGAAGATCAGGAAATGAAGGGTAAAGCAGAGGCAAGCAGTGGTGCTTCAAGAGGAGGATTGTTGCAGCAGGATGATTGTGGACGTGAAAGACTGAAGAGACATAGGGTTGAAGTTGCAGGTAGAATTTGGATTCCTGATATATGGGGTCAAGAGGAGCTTTTGAAGGATTGGATCGATTGTTCTGCATTTGATGCTCCATTAATGCCTAATAGGATTATGTCTGCTCGTGCAGCTTTAGTTGAAGAAGGAAGAAGAGCAACTTCAGCAAGATTAAGAATAGAAAACAGGTGTTGATAATGAATATTATCAGTTCTTTTCCTTTTCATTGTTTTGATCATGATTATGAAACTGTTTTCTCTCGGTTCTTGTTGATACTAGAGTTTAAAATCAAAAGAAAAAAAAATTCACCCTTTGATGGTTGATTTCCTTATTTTCTTGACTATGAGATTGCTTTGTTTCTGTTTCTGTTTCAAAAATGATACCAGATGTTGAGTAGCCATTTTATTTGGTGCTGAAGTTGCCCTCAAGAACCATTGTTTTTAACTTAATTCTGTAGTTAAGATGATAAATTTGCGCATCTCTGAATTGTTTGGTGGAGGTTAGATCACTACGGATAACTTGTCCTTCCCACCAGAAATTGGGTGACCAAGTCACAAATACCAGAAGTCTCTCCTTGTCCTATGCAACTTGCCAAGAGTAATTATCCTATGCAACTGTACATATTTTTTTCAAGAGTAATTCTAACTATACATCTATTACTCTTAGACAAAATCAGTTTGACCCAATATGAAATTACCATGAAAATGATAAAAATTACATGTCCGATCTTTAGTTTCTGGCAATGAAAACAAATCCAGTTGAGTCAAACACCTGGAGTCATTCTCAATCCCAGTAAATAAATATAGACTTGCCTCGAGTTGCAACTGTGTTCCAACCAAAATTTCTCATAAATAATAATCATTGCCTCTATCCGTAATGTAACAATCAACAATGCTACTAGTAAATCACCGTGACAATTCCCTTCTATATCATGTTTCTTGATTTCATAGGGAAAAAAAACCATCATTATCTCTAATGATGTGGCCATGAATTACATGACTAAAGAGTCTTCGTTCCTACAGCTTTATCAATCATACATATCACAAACCTCAATGAAGTGTGTACAAGGACAGGGTGGGGAAAAAAGAAGTATTCGAAAGGTTGTATCAGGTTAGCGTTGCCAGTGCCCAAATCTTTATTGATCCATCATCACTTGCTGAAGCAAGAATCCGATTGTCCTGTTACATACAAGGAAAACGTTACAATTGTCACTGCAATACTAAACACTGACACAAATACAATCCACAAATCTCCAGAAGAATCATACCCCAGGGGCCCATTGCACAGAATTTATGTCCATATCATGAGCCTTTTCTCTTTTCAACAGTAGTTTGTAAGAAGAGCCATTAACCTGTAACAAACAAAATTGGGTCTTTTGAATAAAGTCCTTATTTTCTTAACTCAACAATCAATATATATATATATATATATATATATATATATATAGGCAAGTTCTGAAACTTTCTAGGATTTCGTAACTGAAGTTCATAAAATCACATGTCCTTATATGCATTCCTTTAGGAAACTTCAAAACTCAAATAATCCTTCATTGGTTTAAATATATGTTATCTCGGCCTTTGATGCAGAATTTGATTCCATTATTGTTTCATTTCATTGAATTCTTTCTAAGCTGAATCCTGCGTGTATATTAAATCAAACATGGCACAGGCACCAGTGCACATACTTTCACATGCATCACAACCAACAATACCATTCCAATAACAATGTAAAACAATGGAGCAATTTCCGTGGTCACAAAAGAGATGCAATGAATGTAAGGGTGAAATGATAAAGTACCAAACCATCTTTACTCTCCACAAAAAATCGAATACCATCATCAGCTGCTCCACTGGCTATAATACCTTCCCTGTCATATTCATACCCCCAAATATTATCAACAAATATCAGAAAATAAAAGACATTACAGTGATGCAGATGATATTAGAACTCAAAGTGCCAAAAAAAGACATTCTAATATATATTTAGAGGTTCCATGATATCCCTAATAAGACAAACTGAAATCTTGAATCAGATGAAAGATCTGTTCCCGTTACCAGTATTTACTTCCTTCCCCTTTTTAATGAAGTGAGATACATGAGAATCATTTAATTAACTAGCAAAGCTAAGCCATCTTATATTTTTGAAATGAAAAAAATGTAGTGTAAAATAAGCCAATCTATGGTATAAAGTTCATTAAACCACAATTTATTGCTGTTGTTTTTGGGGATCAACACTGCAAATCATGATATTTGCAGGAGTTGAGATAACAGTCATCACAAGAACATTTCTTCAAGAGATCAAGGAGATATCTTTTATTGAAGTTGCAGTGCATTTAAAGCCTTAGAAAAATGTGACCACAGTTTGAACATGTTAATGGCAGATTAACATAAACATAGCCTTGCTTATCTCTAAAAACAATGAACAACTGAAAAGGTAAACATAGCAAAAAATAGAGTCAAACCCAAGTATGCCTATTTTACTCATACAACTAAAGAAGAGCTCATGAGAACTGAACGCTCAACAGCCAAACATTGAATAATTTGAGGTTAATGATAATTTTATGTGCACAAGTGCACCATGCAAACATGTGAGAGTAGAAGAGAGGTGGTAAGGGAATTGAACAACATGAATAGGAAATAGTTGTTGCAGTTAATTGAAAGCTTCAATACCTTGACCACTGAACTGAAAAGATTGTTCGATCATGATATCCTGAGAGTGTGCAAATGTGATTCCTGAAAGCCAAACCATGTTACCATTACTTGCAAGTTTGTATTAGCATAATATTCGAAAGAGCATTATTAATGCTATCAAATGTAGAAGATCCAACAGGTGCATGTTCCTCACCAAGATGCATGGTCATCACCAGAAACCATCCTGCCAATATCTGTTTCCCATATCTTTAGAGTAAGATCATCACTGCAAAATAAATCCAATTTCCTTTTAGTTTCCTTCCGAGAATGATTCTACTTCTGTTTGTGATGGAATCCCTAAACATCAACAAGATAACCATCCCAAATCCCAGTCAACACTTAAGCAAGGAAAGAAGTTGCACATACCTACAGGTGACCATTTTGTCACCTTCGGCGTTAAAAGAAATTGCCCACACCGTAGAAGTGTGACCACTGAAAAGAAAAAAAAAGCCATGTTGAAGCCAACTGCCATATTGCAAAAAAATTACCAATAGACGAACAAAAAAGTTATTCCCATGCCTATAAATTTCATAATAGCATAACAAAGAAATGACTGTTCAAAAGAGGAATTAAGAAAAATAGAAAGGGAAGCAAATTGAGATCAAGAAAGGGGCAAGTATAATACTTGTTAGATTCACCCAATGTCTGGACACAACGCCAATCACCATCACCATCCCCAGCCCAAACCTGTGAAAAAAAGTGTTTTCTAAAGTTTTAAACTCACACTAATGCTTTTGATAATAGAAGAATAGCAGTTAAATTCTTATACAAGAACATGATTGATAAATAAATTGCTATTTAACCCATACTGTATATCAGTACCTTAATAGTGTTATCATAGCTGCAAGAGAACAAAATGTCCATTGTTGGATGCCATTTGACCATTTTAACATCTTGTGTGTGTCCTTGCAATACTGAAGCACACTCAAATTCGTTCCCTGGCATTACCTCCCAAATCCACACAGTTTTGTCTCGACTGCATGTTGCAAGCAATGACCCGGAAGCATTCCAAGACACACTTTTGACTTCATTTTCATGACCCTATTTACCAAAAAAAAATGATATGAGAACTAAACATGAACTATTAACAAAGGGGTGCGGGCAGGAATTGCCATGACGACCAACAATGAAGTTTCTAGCAACATGAACAGACAACACATTTAATAATGATATATATACCTCCAAAGTAGAAACACATTCAAAATCACCCCCAACATTTTCCCAAATGGCAGTAGTGGCATCAAAGCTAGCAGTAGCCAATAGATTCCCAGACGGTGACCAAGCACAAGACCGAACAGTTCTAGTGTGAGTCTCTTCCAAAACTGCCTGCATAATCACATTACACCATTACAAATTCCATAACTAAACCAACCAAATTCCATCATATATAGCATTGAGTTTTCACATTGATCATTATCAGTGAATACTATAAACATCGCTTATTCGATTCTTGAAATAAACTATACATATTTTAATATCAACACAATAGAATTCAACTAGATGATGTTAACTCACAATAGTAGAAAAATACTTAAAAAAAGTTCAGAAAATGAAAACCTTGCAATAAAAAATGCGCGAGGAAGGATTCTGCTGCCAGATTCGAACGGTTTTATCACCGCTGCAAGAAGCAAAAACCGCCGGACTGTCGCCGCTACCGGTTGCTGGATTCCAAGCGAGACTCCAAACCCTATCTTTGTGACCTTCGAGCTTTTGAAGCTCTTTAAGCTCAAAGTCACCGTCGATCAAATCCATAGCCTATCAAATTACAGAGACCAGAGATTACAATGGAGAGCTTCGATCGGAGACAATACAATTTCAGTGATCGATTTGCTAACAAGTAGCAGCAGCTGAAGTTGAAGTCGAAGTTGAAAGCCGTTTGCACGCGCGCCGCCTGGACAGAAAACGAACGTGGCCTACGTTTTGCGGTATTTGTTTTGTCGTTTAAATGAATAATTACTGAAACACTCCTTAAGTTTTACCTAATTTTGCACTTTAGTACATATTATTTTAGTATTAACGGGTTAAATGCACCATGGTCACCAAACTTTCAATTTGTTTCATTTTGGGTACCTAACTTCAATTTATTTCTTTTTTAAACCCAAACTTTAATTTAAGTTTCATCAACCAGTCCCCTAGTGGTCCAAGTGCTAATGTGTCACAGGAAAAAGAATATCCAACATGTCAGCAGCCCATATTAGAGTCCACCTCATATAAAATGCCACATCATAAATGGGTCTCATTCAAGAAGTAACTCTAAATTATTACAATTACAAAACAACCCAAGGTAACCCTATTCTTTTACTGCCTTCGTTCTCCAGCTTAGGATATTTCTTCCCTAAAATTAAATTGACTCACCAATCTCAGAAAATAGGTAGGGGAATTGAACTATCATTTCCTTTTCTACCTCCCATGTAGCTTCTTTTGGTGAATGTTGGCTCCACTTAACCTTTAATATTGGAATTTCTTTATTACACAACTTCTTTATCCGTCTATCCAGAATTTCAATTCGTTCTTCTTTATAATTTAAATCTTCTGTCAACTGTATTTATGACTCTTATACTACATGGCTAGGATTAGATCTATATCTTCTTAACATTGAAACGTGGAACACATCATGTATCCGAGATAATTCTTGTGGCAGTGCTAACCTGTAAGCCAAAGGACCAACTCTCTCCGATATCTCATAAGGACCAATGTACCTAGGACTCCGTTTTCCTTACCTGCGAAATTGTATAATGCCCCTCTATGGTGATACTTTCAAGAACACTTTTTCACCCACATCGTACTCCATCTCTCTTCTATGCTTATCCACATAACTCTTTTGTCTGTCTTGTACAGCCTTTAAGCACTTTTTGACTGTTTGAATCTTATCCACAGTTTCTTGTATCAATTCAGGACCTTCTAATTGTCGTAACCCTTTCATATCCTAACAAACAGGACTTCTACATTTTCTGCCATATAAAGCTTCATATGGTGTCATACTAATACTTGCATGATAGTTGTTGTTATAAGCAAATTCAATTAATGGTAAGTGCTCATCCCAATTCCCTTTAAATTCAAGCAAACAAGCTCTCAATATATCTTCTAATGTTTGAATTTTCCTCTCCGATTGTCCATCTGTCTGGGGGTAGAATGTTGTACTGAAAAGTAGCTTTGTTCCTAAATCTCTTTATAAACTTCCCTAAAAATGAGATGTAAACTACAAATCTCTGTCTGACATAATTGATATTGGCACACCATGTAGTCTTACAATTTCTGATACATATATTCTGGACAATTTGTCTAATGAATCACTTTGTTGCACAGGTAAAAAATGAGTTGATTTGGTAAGTCAATCAACAATTACCCATATGGCATCATACTTCCTCAAGGTTCGAGGCAATCAAAGAACAAAGTCCATCGTTATTTTCTCCCATTTCCACTCTGGAATAGACAATGGATGAAGCTTACCAGTCGGTGCCTGATGTTCAGCTTTTACTTGTTGACATGTCAAACATTATGCTACACATTCAGCTATATCTTTCTTCATTGTCGACCACCAATAAAAAGGTTGTAAATCGCTATACATTTTTGTGCTTCCAGGATGCATTGCGTACGGTGCATAATGGGCTTCATTCAAAATTTCTTCTCTCAATTCTTTTATATTTGGAACACAAACATGTCCATCAATCAACAACATCCCATCGTGCCTCAATGCAAACTATTTATTCATTCCTTATTGCACCTTATCCTTTATTTTTCTCAAATATGGATCACTCATCTGCTTTTCTTGAATTTTACTCTCCAATAAAGGCTTGACATTCATGCTAGCAAGAAGTATATTATCTCGATGTGCAAATTCCATGTGCAATGTTCTAAGCTCCATTAATGACCTTACTGCATGGCTAGTCATTCCAGCACTTCTCTTAATGGCTTTCCTACTCAAAGCATCAACAACTTTGTTGGCTTTTCCTGGATGGTAATCTATGGTACAGTCATAATCTTTTATCAACTTCATCCACCTTCTTTGTCTCAGATTCAACTCCTTTTATGTTGGAATATATTTTAGACTTTTATGGTCAGTGAAAATCTGAAATGTTTCTCCATATAAATAATGCCTCCATATTTTTAGAGCATGTACAATTGCTACCAATTCCAAATCATGAGTCGGATAATTCAGTTCATGGCTCCTTAACTGTCGAGAAGCATAAGCAATGACTTTTCCATTTTGTATTAGCACACACCCTAATCCCTACTGTGATGCATCTGTAAAAATTACATATCCCTCATTTCCTGATGGCAAGGTCAGAACTGGTGCAGAAATTAATCTTTTCTTCAATTCTTCAAAACTTTCATCATATTTAACATCTCATTTAAACATCATATTTTTCTTTAATAAATTTGTCAACGGTTTAGCAATAATTGAAAATCCTTCAACAAATCTCCTATAATACCTAGTCAAACCCAGAAAACTTCGTATCTCTGATACATTTTTAGGGGGTTCCCACTCCTTTACAGCTACAATCTTTGAAGGATCATATTGTACACCTTTTTTGGAAATAATATGCCCCAAGAATGTAATTTCTTCTAACTAGAACTCACATTTATTAAATTTTGCATAAAGCTGTTTTTCTCTCAAAATCTGCAACATTATTCTTAAATGTTCTTCATGTTGTTCTCAAGTCTCAAAATAAATCAATATATCATCAATAAACACAATGAAAAATTGATCTAGATACATCTGGAATATTTTATTCATTAAGGACATAAAAGCAGCAGGTGCATTTGTTAGTCCAAATGACATCACAACAAATTCATAATGCCCATATCGTGTTCTAAATGCAGTCTTGGGTATATGTGCCTCTGAAATTCTCAATTGCCAGTATCTAGACCTTAGATCAATTTTGGAAAACACAGTTGCTCCTTTTAACTGGTCTAACAAATCATTAATCCGCGGCAAAGGATATTTGTTCTTTATGGTAACCCGATTTAACTGCCTATAATCAATACACAATCTTAAACTGCCATCTTTCTTTTTTACAAATAACACTAGAGCTCCTCTTGGCGATGTACTCGGTCTAATAAACCTTTTTTCCAAAAATTCTTCTAACTGCTTCTTTAATTCTTTCAACTCTAAGGGTGCCATTCTATATGGTGCAATCGATATTAGTGTTACCCCATGTATAATTTCTATCTCAAAGTCAGTCTCTCGATGTGGAGGTAAACTTGGTAGATCTTCTGGAAATACATCTGTAAATTCCTTCACTACTAGAGCATCCATTACTCCCGGACTAACTTTGGTTACATATACCACATTGGCCAAATAAGCTTCATACCCCTTTTTAATCAAATAAATAGAAAGCGGTAG